>JAJPUD010011415.1:14148-54770 GCA_023553655.1 Myrmecobius fasciatus | reverse complement strand
GGGATACCATACTGAAAAAGAAAAAGGGGGGAGGGGGGAAAAGGAGGAAAAATAAAGTAAAAATATAGGAGGTAAAATAAGGCAAAATCTCATAAAGAGACACAGAAGATCTAATATAATTGAGGGGAAGAAGGGAGGGCGATGAGTATTGTGTAAACCTTACTCTCATTAGATTGGACTCTAAGAGAGTATATCAGGCACATTGGGCTTCAAAGAAAGCACTGACCCTCCTTGTGGGAAGGTAGGAGGGAGGGGAGAAAAGGAAAGGGATAAACTAATAGAAGGATTAGGGGAAAGGTAAAAGGGGAGGGAGGGACTCTAAAGGGAGGAGGATTATTGGTGGGAGGTGGTCATCAAGAGCAAAGTACTGGGGAGGGGGGAAGGGAGAGAGGGGAAAGGGAAGAGAAAATCATAACTCTGGGTAAATAAGATGGCAGGGAATACAGATATAGTTATTTTAACTATGAATGTGAACGGGATGAACTCTCCCATAAAACGGAAGCGGGTAGGAGACTGGATTAAAAG
Organism: Myrmecobius fasciatus; assembly: GCA_023553655.1. Taxonomy (NCBI): domain Eukaryota; kingdom Metazoa; phylum Chordata; class Mammalia; order Dasyuromorphia; family Myrmecobiidae; genus Myrmecobius; species Myrmecobius fasciatus. Next base: position 54,245 of record JAJPUD010011415.1, on the reverse strand, counting down.
CCAGAATCCTACAATATGTTGTTTACAAGAAACACATCTAAAACATAGAGATACATACAGAGTGAAGGTAAAGGGCTGGAGCAGAATCTTCTATGCTTCAGGTGAACAAAGAAAGGCAGGGGTAGCAATCCTTATCTCGGATCAAGTAAAAACAAAAATAGATCTAATTAAAAGAGATAAGGAAGGAAACTACATTTTACTAAAGGGTCCCATAGACAATGAAGCAGTATCAATACTTAACATATATGCACCAAGTGGTATAGCATCCAAATTCCTAGAGGAGAAGTTAAGAGAGATGCAAGGAGAAATAGACAGTAATACTATACTAGTGGGAGATCTCAACCTTGCTCTCTCAGAATTAGATAAATCAAATTCCCAAGTAAATAAGAAAGAAGTTAGGGAGGTTAACAAAAGGCTAGAAAAGTTAGGTATGATAGATCTCTGGAGGAAATTGAATGGTGATAGAAGGGAGTATACTTTTTTCTCAGGGGTTCATGGAACTTATACAAAAATTGATCATGTGTTAGGGCATAAAAACCTCAAAATCAATTGCAGAAAAGCAGAAATAATAAATGCATCCTTCTCAGATCATGATGCAATAAAACTCACATGTAATATAAGGCCAGGAGAAAATAGGCCACAAGTTATTTGGAAATTAAATAATCTAATCCTGAAGAACGAATGGGTGAAAGAGCAAATTATAGACACAATCGAAAATTTCATCCAGGAGAATGACAACAATGAGACAACATACCAAAATTTGTGGGACTCGGCTAAAGCGGTTATAAGGGGTAATTTTATATCTCTAGATGCTTACTTGCGTAAAACAGAGAAGGAGAAGATTAATGAACTGGGCTTACAATTAAGAAAGCTAGAAAAAGACCAAATTACAAACCCTCAATTAAATACCAAATTGGAAATTCTGAAAATTAAAGGGGAGATCAATAAAATTGAAAATAAGAAAACTATTGAATTAATAAATAAAAGTAAGAGTTGGTTTTATGAAAGAACCAACAAAATAGATAAGCCTTTAGTTAATTTGATTAGAAGAAGAAAAGAGGAAAATCAAATTATTAGTCTCAAAAATGATAAGGGAGAACTTTCCTCCAATGAGGAGGAAATTAGAGTAATAATTAGGAGTTTCTTTGCCCAACTTTATGCCAATAAATTTGAGAATGTAAATGAAATGGAGGAGTATCTACAAAAATATAGATTGCCCAAATTAACAGAAGAGGAAATAAATTATTTAAATAGCCCTATTTCAGAAAAAGAAATAGAACAAGCTATTAATCAACTCCCTAAGAAAAAATCTCCAGGACCAGATGGATTTACATGTGAATTTTACCAAACATTCAAGGAACAATTAATCCCAATACTATATAAACTATTCGAAAAAATAGGGAAAGAAGGTGTACTACCAAATTCCTTCTATGACACAGATATGGTGCTGATAGCTAAACCAGGTAGGGAGAAAACTGAGAAAGAAAACTATAGACCCATTTCCCTAATGAATATTGATGCAAAAATTTTAAATAAGATTTTAGCAACAAGATTACAGAAAGTCATCCCCAGGATAATACATCATGACCAAGGAGGATTTATACCAGGAATGCAGGGCTGGTTCAATATTAGGAAAACAATTAGCATAATCAATTATATCAATAACCAAATTAATAAAAACCATATGATTATCTCCATAGATGCAGAAAAAGCCTTTGATAAAATCCAACACCCATTCCTATTAAAAACACTGGAGAGTATAGGAATAAATGGGCTTTTCCTTAAAATGATTAGTAGTATCTACTTAAAACCTTCAGCAAGTATCATATGTAATGGAGTCAAACTAGAACCATTCCCAATAAGATCAGGAGTGAAACAAGGCTGCCCATTGTCACCATTATTATTTAATATTGTCATAGAAATGTTAGCTTTGGCAGTAAGAGAAGAAAAAGAGATTAAAGGAATTAGAGTAGGTAATGAGGAAACCAAATTATCACTCTTTGCAGATGACATGATGATATACGTAGAGAACCCTAAAGACTCAACTAAAAAACTACTAGAAACAATTCACAACTTTAGCAAAGTTGCAGGATACAAAATAAATCCACATAAATCATCAGCATTTTTATATATTACCAATAAAGTTCAGCATCAAGAGATACAAAAAGAAATTCCATTCAAAATAACTGTTGATAGTATAAAATATTTGGGAATTTATCTGCCAAGAGATAGTCAGGACCTATATGAACTAAACTACAAAACACTTTCCACACAAATCAAATCAGACCTAGTCAATTGGAAAAAACTTAAAATGCTCATGGGTAGGCCGAGCAAATATAATAAAAATGACAATACTACCCAAACTAATTTACTTATTTAGTGCCATACCAATCAAACTCCCAAGAAATTATCTTACAGATCTAGAAAAAATAGTAGCAAAGTTCATTTGGAAAAACAAAAGGTCAAGAATTTCAAGGGGATTAATGAAAAAAAAAGGCTGATGATGGAGGACTTGCTGTACCAGATCTAAAACTATATTATAAAGCAGCGGTCATCAAAACCATATGGTACTGGCTAAGAAATAGAATAGTCGATGTGTGGAATAGGATAGAATCACAAGACAAACTAGGCAATAACTATAGCAATTTGGTTTTTGATAAACCCAAAGACCCCAGCTTTTGGGATAAGTATTCACTATTTGACAAAAACTGCTGGGAAAACTGGAAACTAGTGTGGAAGAAATTAGGGCTTGACCCACATCTAACACCACATACCAAGATAAGATCTAAATGGGTTCATGATCTGGATATAAAGAGTGATACTATAAGTAAATTAGAGGAATGTAATATAGTTTACCTCTCAGACCTTTGGAGAAGGAATAAATTTATGTCCAAAGAAGAACTGGAACTCTTAATTGAAAACCAGATAGATAACTTTGACTATATCAAGTTAAAAAGTCTTTGTACAAACAAAATCAATGCAGACAAGATTAGGAGGGAAGTAATAAACTGGGAAATCATCTTTACATTCAAGGGTTCTGATAAAGGTCTCATCTCTAAAATATATAGAGAATTGTCTCATATTTATAAAAATTCAAGCCATTATCCAATCAATAAATGGTCAAAGGATATGAACAGACAATTTTCAGAGGATGAAATTAAAACTGTTTATAGTCATATGAAAAGGTGCTCCAAATCACTATTGATCAGAGAAATGCAAATCAAGACAACCCTGAGATACCACTTCACACCTGTCAGATTGGCTAAAATGACAGGAAAAGTTAATGATGAATGTTGGAGGGGTTGTGGGAGGGCTGGGACACTGATGCATTGTTAATGGAGCTGTGAACGGATACAGCCATTCTGGAGAACAATTTGGAGCTATGCTCAAAAAGTTATCAAACTGTGCATACCCTTTGACCCAGCAGCATTTCTATTGGGCTTATATCCCAAAGAAATCATAAAGGAAGGAAAAGGCCCCACATGTGCAAGAATGTTTGTGGCAGCCCTTTTTGTAGTGGCTAGAAACTGGAAATTGAATAGATGCCCTTCAATTGGAGAATGGCTGAATAAATTATGGTATATGAATATTATGGAATATTATTGTTCTGTAAGAAATGACCAGCAAGATGATTTCAGAGAGGCCTGGAGAGACTTACATGAACTGATGCTGAGTGAAATGAGCAGAACCAGGAGATCATTATACACGGCAACAACAGTACTATATGACGATCAATTCTGATGGACATGGCTCTCTTCAACAATGAAATGTTTCAAACCACCTCCAATTGTTCACTGAAGAAATCCATATACACCCAGAGAGAGGGATGTGAAATGTGGACCACAACATAACATTCTCATACTCCTTGATTGATGTTTGCTTACATTGTGTTTCCTTTATCTGATATATCGTTTGTGTAGATAAGATTTTTCTTGCACAACAATGACAAGTTTGGAAATATGTATACATATATTTGATTTGCCAATATTTTAACATAATCAACATGTAGTGGATATCCTGCCATCTAGGTGAGGGGTGGGGAGTTGGGGGGAAACATTTGTAACGGAAAGCCATGTAAGGGTTATTGTTGAAGAATTACCCACACATATGTTATGCAAATAAAATAAAAATTAAAAAAAATTAAAATAAAATAAAATAATATAATTAGAGATGTCCAAAAAAAAGAAATTATTACTTAACTTTCTTGGTCTTTTTATTATTAAGTCATTTAACTAGTTCAAAATGAAAGCTAAAGCTTTATGATATCCATGGTATTTTTAGGGCATGAACATGAACATGAAAGCTATGGAATCTTAAGAACCAAACAAGAATAACAATATTTTCTTGAATCAGGCTCAGTGTAAATGGACAAATTTTATATTATGAATGAAAGATGTTCTGGTGTACTAGAAAATATACTTTTCTTGATGTCAAAAATATGGTTCAAGTCCCACTTAATAGTTATCTGAGTGACCATAGAGAAGCAACTGAATCTCTACTAAATGTCATCTGCATCATCCATAAAATAAGTATGACAATAACTTGTGGGGAATTTTAGTTAATGTTGATGTAGCATAATGATAAAATTTTGAGTTCAAATCCCAACTTGAATAATACTTAGCTTAGGTTCTTAATCAAGTCATGCAATATCTTTGAAGCTTAGACAACTTTCTAGGGTACAACCTAGAGTTCATGATTATAAACTTGATGGTAGAAAGGCTTTAGAAAAAAAGAGGATAATCATAACAATTGTAGAGTATTGTTGAGTAAGAAGGACATAGAATTATAGAATGCTAGAAAGACTCTTATGGATAGAAACAGAGATCTAGATCTGAAAGTAATGTCAGAGGCCATGCAGTTCAATCCTTTCATTTTACAGAAAAAAAAAATGAGTCCAGATAGTTTAATGACTTGCCCAGATAATAAGTGTAAGAGGCAGGATATGAACTCAGGTCAAAATACTGGATCAGCACTTCTACTATACCCTGAAGCTTCCTTTTAAGTAGATCTCCTAATTTTAAAAATGAGGAATAAATGAAAGAAGAATGGTTGAAAGGGCATTTATTAAGTATATCTTACATGCCAACCAACCATATGCCAAGCTAAGGTCTGGAAATTCAAGTAGGAAAAAAACAAAACACGTATTTCTGCTCTAAAGGAACTTACACTTCCAACTAGAAAGCTAAAACATACATAAAAGTCATCAGTAAAGCAAATAGCAAGGCCAAGAAACCCTATGGCAGAAAAGTAATTGTTAAGGAGTGTTAGTTCTCCATCACTCTAGTTCATTCAAATGCCTTGACTAACCACATCAGTCTTCTTTGTCTTGGTCTGGAAAAGATGAAAAGAAAGCAAAGAAGGAGAGTATCCCCACTGAAAATTCTTCTAAGTTGGCCACTCTGGGTATCCTATAATTAATAGGATAATAGGGAAGAGATACTTGACCTAAAGAGGTGTTCATGCAGTTAATTATTTGCAGAATTAGGATTATAATTTCTAATCTTTGTGATTTTATCAGTTCTTCTTTTCATTTCTTTGCAGATGAATTCCAAATCTATATCTCCAGTCTAAATTGTGGGATTATAGAGTTTAAAGAAGCCTCAACAATCATCAAGATCAACATTTACTTGAAAGAAATGTTCATAATAATATAACTGACACGTGGTATGCTGACCTTTGCTCAAATACTGCCAATGAGAGGGGATAAATAAATAAAAAAAAACGATTATAGTTGGCATTTATGTAATGCTTTAAGGGTTGCAAAACCTTTTATTTACATTATCTCACTTGATTTTATCAATGACCCTATAATAGAGGGGTTACAGCTATCCCCATTTTACAGAAGAAAAAATCAAGGCAAAAAGTTTAATTGGTTTGCTCAGGATCACAGAGCCAGTGAGTATCTGAATCAGAATTTGAACTCAGGTCTTCACACTCCAATTCAAGACCAATATTCTAACCACAATAAAAATCAATTCCTGTCATTATGGAGCTTACATTCTGATATGGAATTAATAAAACAGAGTAGTGACAAGGGAAGAGTATTTTGGTCTTGAAAGTCAAGGGATAGTAAGTGAACCGCAGGGAAATCAATTGTCCCAGTCTTTATGGAAGCAATGCTAAAATTGATTTGATTATAGTGATGAAAGCAAGAGGTGAAGTTGGGAATGAACAAAAGTCAATAGCTAAAATGAATGGCCACATCTAATTACATTCCTATCAAAGTATTTCTGCAAAAGATCCTTTGGAGCTTTCTCTCTATTAACAATCATGATGCTTCCCCCTTGTTACCTGCATACAATCTCCCAATAATATCTATTCCAAACAGAACAATTTTCCCTGATGTAAAATTTGAACTTGCATTTTATAACTACTATTCGTTGCTTCTGGTCCTGCCTTTTGAACAGAGCTTTAAAGTTTTGTGATCTTATTATCTGTAAAATGAAAGGTTTAGATTAAGGTCCCATCCACCTCTAACTACTTACAAATGTTCCATAGCATTGTATTACTTTGTACTAATTAAAAGTATCTATTATTTACTGGATGGATCACTTTCAGGCAGATTTTGGGAAAGGAGAAAACTAGCTAATTTTACTTATTTTATTACCATTATTAACAATGATCCCATAGGGGACAAATGGGCTAGGCAATGCTTGGGAATTCTTTGCCCTCAATTTTTGCTCTTCTTTCTCCTCCCAATCCCAATCCCAATTTCCTTCTATTTTGGTTTCAGCTGATTATATTGTTCTTTTATTTAATTTTCCCTTGCATTTTCCATCCACTTAGAACAGGATCCCACATTAAATGAGGCTCCAGGCTTACTTAAGGTTGCATTTTGCAAACCAAATAAAGTAAAATCATCAGTAAATTCCAAGCTGTTTTATTATGCTTTCTACACATGTAGAAATTCCAGTAAGGCTTTAGTTATGAAAACAATTCTAAAACTGGGATTCCAGATGCAATTAATAAATGTTTTTAACCACAAAGTTTATTTTAAGTGTGTTATAAGAATCTGATCTATTCAAGTTTAAGAGAGGAAAAGATCTGATGAGTAATAGTATAGAAACTAAACCAGTTACTTGCTATGTGTTCATTTCATAAGAAACAAAAAGCTTAAATTAGGGCAAATAATGATTTGCCAGTAGAAATACAAAAGAGAAGGAAAATTTTATTGTTTTGCAACACCCAGAGTTCATTTATTTGTCTTCATAGACCCATTGTTTAGCACAGTTCCTGACACATAGTAGGCACTTAATAATAAATGCTATTTAAGACTATTGACTAGCTGGCTGATTGCTAGAGCCAGAAGGAAGCATTATTTAATTCAATCTTTTCTTTTGTCAGGCGAAGAAAAAAAGAAATATAACAAGAAAAAAAAAACTGCTTGTCCAAAGTCATTCAGCTAGTGTTAGGTCCAAGTATACTCTATTTCAGTACCATACACTTTTGCTGTAGGATCAAAATAAAATGCTATGTACTATGCCAACCTTAAAGCCAGCTATCCTTTCATTTTATTGTTATTCTATCACATTAATTTGATTTTTGGATTCCCAGTTCCTAACTATGAAAACTACATTCTGTGAGGGATCTTGGGCCTTCAGCCCAGTTTCCTTCAACTCAGGTGGAATTTTTTTTTCCTTTTTCATCATTGTCATGTCCAGAAAATTGACTTGAAAGTCTTGCAAGAATTGAAAGAACGTGAATTAATTAGTATGCACCCATACAATCATTATCTATATGTGTGTAGCTAATCACGATATAAGTGGAAAGAGTAACACACACACACACATACACAAACATTTTTAAAAAATGAGTTCTGTATTCTCTTTTTTTCTTTTCCTCACCTCTCCTTGAAAAGACTATCACTTTGATATAGATTATAAATGCTATTGTTGATGGGTAATGGTATTTTGTTATTGTAGCTGAGTCCAACTTTTCATGACATGACATAAAAATAAAAATATATTTTAAAAATCTCATCTGTTCTGTTAATTAGTGCATAATTTCAAATTTTTCACATCAATAGAATTTTTTTTTTGGTATGGTAAAATATGGTCTCCTAGGGTTCCTATAGACAATGACGTGGGGAATATACAGGTGAGCAGAATAAGCAGCTAAAATCAAGATTTATGTCCTCTCAAGAAAATGAGAATAGGTATGTAGTTCATCAATGTCCTCTCCCCACAAATTCCCACATCTTAGAAAATATGGATTAAGAAGTTCTAGTGACCTACTACATATCTCCTTAAAAGTTCTCAGATCCAGTTAATAGGTGAGAAATTGAATGACTTGGCCCTCAATGATCTTGAATAAGAAGGCAATGAGTCTTCTGATTGATAGACTTGAATCCAGAGCAGCATATCTAACTTAATTCATTTCAACAAATCAATCATGTTTTAAACACCTACTATACACTAAGCTTATAGTATAATACTAGGTTATGAGCTGAACATACAAAGAAAAAAAATATGCACAGAATGTATATGATTCTTATTCCAAATTGGCTTCATTTCTTATCAGTCCTAAGAAATATTTCTAAAATTTCCCAGGCCTTTATTAAATGACAGTCTTTTAAATACTGAATTTTTCCTCCTTTCCTTTCTAAATCAAGGAAATATTTTCTAATCTTTCCTTACTTCATATATCAAAAATAAAAATCAATCTAATGATCATAAATATCATAATAAAAAGATTTAGTTACAGATAAGCAAGAGCTAGAGAATTTCAAAGTAAAATGTGCATAATACATGTATAGTAATTTTTTCATTTACTTCATTCATTCAGCAATTTCAACATCATTCTGAACTCCTCACTCTCATTGACCCCACATCTTCAATCAGTTTCCAAATCATGTCATTTCTATCTTCATCATATTTTTCACATAATTCTCCTCTTCACTCAATCAGCAACTGCCTAGTTCTGTACCTCGTAATATTACCTTTCACCTGGACTTTGACAATTTTTTTCTATTCTTCCTACCTCAAATCTCTCCCAATTCCAATCCATACTTCAAATAGCATCCGGAGTGATTTTCCTAAAGCACATGTCAAGGTGCCCTCTTCCCACAGTCAGGAAATTACAGTGACTTCCTATTAGTTCTGCATTAAATATGAATTCCTCTGTTTTGCACTAAATTTCTCAATGACCTGGATCTACCTTATCTTTCCAGATTACTTCTATAGAAAGCAGCTAAGCAGTATAGATAACAGAGCAGGAGGCTTGACAATGAGTTCAAATCCAGCCTCAGACACTGACTAGGCATGTCATCTTGGCCAAGTAACTTAACCTCTGTCTTTCCATTGTTTTAAAAGATGCACAAAGTCAGAGAAGTCATCCCAAATATTCATAGGCTCTATTTGTGTCGAATCTATAGCAGAGCATTCTGAGTTCATATTGGTCTCATTAGCCACAGTCTGACACATTATCTTGACTCTAACATAGTGGTGTCATTTTTGAAGTCCTCTTCAAGAAGGAAGGACAACAAGTAAAATAGGGATGATAATAGCACCTACTTCATAGAGTTGTTGTGAGGATCAAAATAAATATTTATAGAGCATTAAAAATAATGCCTAGAATATAGTAGGTGGTTAATAAATGCTTATTTTCATAACCCTATTATCAATTACACAGTCCAGCCACACTGATCTATTTGTAATTCCTCCCACAGTGTACTATCTTTCACGCCTGTGTCAGTACATTGTGTCTAATTGCTTCTTCCCTCCTCCTCTTCAAATCTGTGACTTCCTTCAATACTTAGATCAAACACCACCTTCTCCAGATTTTTCTCCATCGCATTTTGATCTTGATCCCAATAACCTTTCTATCTAAGTTTGCTTTTCTTCTAGTCCATATGTATTTTGTATGTACATGTATCTCTTAATATACATGTTGGCTTCCAAATAAGAATGTAAACTCCTTGAGACAAGGACCGATTAATTTTTTTTTCTTTGCATACTCAGTGCTTAGTGCTTAGCATAGCACCTTATATTCCTAGACTGTATATGATATTCTCTATATACTTATCTGTCCAAATTGTTTTCCTTCTTAAAATGTCAGATTCTTGGCAGAAAGTTTTTTTTTTTCATTTTTGTTTTTGTGTCTTATACATTTAGAACAGTCTGGCATATAGTGTATGATTAATATTTATTTAATTGATTTGATAGGGAAACACCTTCCATATTCATTACATATTGTCTTCCTTTTAGAAAAATGTGTTTTTTCAAAGAATGGAGTGGCTTTCCTTTCTTTTTTTGTGCCCTGAATTTGTCAAAGTATTTGACACAAAGTAAATTCTTAATAAATGCTTTTTGATTGATTGACATTTGATCAAAAGCACGGTGAACTTATGCCATCTTCATAAAGAATTCTCCTACCAAATATTCAGCCCCATTATGTAGATTTATACTCTCTCAGGTGCTATTTCAGACAACTTTGAGAAAGGAATTAAGTTTGTGTTTAGCAATAGATGTATCCCCATATTAACATTTTAAATCTAAATATATTACATAGCAAGGGTAAGTCTGACTGAAAACATGATATAAAAAAATCAATTTAAACTGAAACCATAGGAAAGTTCTGATATGGGATGCCTACTTTCATTACTTTTATTAGCAATTGCAATAAGACAGGAAAAGGACAGTGAATGATTGGCATTAGATATTAAGAGGGCAAATTATCATTTGCAGATGATATAACAGATCCAGAAAATTCAGTGATCTCAATCAAAACATTAATGTAGTCATTGACTTCAGCAAAGTGACAGGATATAAAATTAGTCAATAAAAAGTCATTTGTATTTTTATTTACCAGCAATAAGAATCAAGAAAATATCATGGAAATGATATAACAACAAAAAATTCATACATGTAGAAATTAACCTACATAGAAATACATGTAACCTGCATAATGATAGCTACAACACTCTAAGAATTATAAAAAGGGAGAGAGATAGTTAAAGGGATGGGTAGGATTAATACAATAAAATGATGCCACCAGATTAATAGATAGATATACTATAATAACATTTGCAACTTCAAGGGGATTTTCTATGAAATTAGAAAAATTCAAAGAGAAATTTTTATGAAAAAATATATTATACTCACTACCCACATGGAGGCCAGGAATATTACTTTTCATCTCATTCACCAGTTTCTCTGCTACCCTTAAGGATGTTTGGGGCAGTGTTTATGCTCTCTGCTAATAGCTCCAGCCCCTATTGATGATATTTTCCAAGTGTAGAGAATAGATACTATATACTCCAAATCCATTTCACCATTAACTGAGTAGTTTTTACAAAACAATGTTTATTTCAAAAGGCATAAATATAAGCATACATACTCCTCAAAATATGAGTCTTTGCCTTCTCCCTCATACCACTTTAATTTCTGGGGAAATAAAGGAGATAACTCTACAGTAAATAAAAATTCAAGAATGAATATTGTATTTACAAAGCTTCCTATAAAAATTGATTATCATTATAGCACAATGTATAATTAGGTCTTTAACTTATATCACTACTTCAGTCCATTCCAGCTGGATGATGAATTTAAAACTTTAGGAGACATATTTAAGATATAGGACAATATGAAAACAAAACAAAATAAAATATTGGAGAAAATGGAATGTCTGAAATAAAATTGGGGTCCTGCTATTTTTGGAAGGAGAGAGAGGAAGCTAGTTGGTGAAATGTAATGAATATTGGGCTGGGAATCAAAAAGATTTATCTTTGTGAGTTAAGATCTGGCCTCAGACAATTACTAACTGTATGACCCTGGGCAAGTCACTTAACCTGCTTGCTTCAGTTTCTCATCTGTAAAATGATCTTGAGAAGGAAATGTCAAAGCACTTCAGTATTTTTGCCAAGTAAATGTCAAATGGGATTATGAATTGGACATGACTGGAAAACAAGTTTTTCAATGACTCCTGAAGAGTTTCTGCCCAATATTTTTATCACTATTATTTCAGTTACACTGAACTGTGGAATGTTAATGAAATTGAACAATGTGGTTCTTTATTCCTTTTTTTTTGGGGGGGGAAGGGTATAAGTGGACAGTGATTTTTTTTTTATTTAAGTGAATGTTCTATCACAAATTAGTTCTGTTGGTATAATTTCCAAACCTTTCTTTTGTTCATTAGTTCACCATTTAAGTATTGATATTTTTATATTATTGAATTCTGTCTATAATTATTGAAAATATTGCTATATTCTCTAGCCTTAAGTCCTGATATAGTTTAATTTTAAAAATATTCAACCACTAGACTGTTCCTTTCAGAAATGTTTATATTATTCTTTGATATTTAATTCAAATTAAACTACTTGCCCTTTGTGAAAGCAAACAACCTCATAAGATAAGGTACCTGTATCTGAAATCCACAAGTAACTGAAATTCTTTGCTATTCCTCTGAGTCTTATCCTGATGGGTGAATTTGCAATTCCATTTAGTTTTGCATGCTTGTAGAAAAAATACTTTAAATATAATAATAGCTTTTTAGTTTTTCAAATGCAAAGATAGTTTTCAACATTCAACCTTGCAAAACCTTGTGTTCCAAATTTTTCTCCTTCTCCTAGACAACAAGTAATCCAATATCTTTAAACGTGCAATTCTTCTAAACATATTTCCACATTTATCATGCTATACTAGAAAAATAAGATGAAGGGGGGAAGGAATGAGAAAAAAGCAAGCAAAAAAAAAAACAAAAAACAATTGAAAATACTATTGTAGCAAGAATCCTTGACAGAATTTGGATGCCCTTTGAGATAAGGGATCCAGAGGAAATTGTCTGAACTTTATGGAGTCAACTATCGTAGAGAGACTCAGAAAATGTTTCTGTGGCCTACATAGAAAGGAACATGGTACACACACACACACACACACACCCTTTGTATGGCTTCACTATACTGAGGGAAACATTGGAAGATTGGGCAGCTTTCTTACTGGAGAAAATCACAACACCAAGGTGGCCTCAGATCCCAAATTCCTGTAGGTGAAAGCTCCATGAAGCTTGGAAATATCAGTATAGAACAGATTTCATTTCAAGATGGAAGCTGTTTGTCTTTGTCTATGCTCTTATAGATTGAGAAAAGCCCTACAAAGCAAAACAATGAGAGATATTTGACAAATTTTATAAAATGCCTCTTATTTTGTTGGCCAATTTGGGGAATTTTAAAAAAATGCTACTTGTTCTGTGAATTTGAAAAACTTTATTTGTAGATAACTATGGTTTTCATTTGTATATTTGGGATTACATATGATAATATATCATTGGATATTTTGAGATTGTACTGTATGGGAATGGGAAAGCAAGTGAAGTGACATTGGTTATACCTCTTCAGAGACCATAAGGAACTGCTGTGAATTTGGGAAGAGGATAGGAGGTGTTTTTTTTTTTTTTTCAAAGTATATCTGCCCATTTGGTAGGGATGGCAAATTTTAAATATTGGGAATGTGTGATCTCAGGGTATCTGAGCATGTCCAATTCAACTAACATGAAGCCACTTTTGAGGGGTCTTTGGAGCATGTCCTATAATTGGGGAACACCATTGTTAGGGGTTGGAGTCATTTGGAGAGTATAGATATCTTTCAGTCTGCTTGAAAGGATATAAAAGTCCTGGGGATGGGAGTGAAATGGTAAAATTTAACACATTTGGCCTCCAAGTGGTGGGGACTATAATGATTTATGTCATGTATTTAAAAGTAATCTGTAGAAATTCATTAAATCAGATTAACTGAGAAAGTCACTTTATACAAAACCAGAATAACTATCTGTTGATATGGTTTATTTAATTTTATATTTTCCCCAAATATATGCTCATTTATCCTGTCAGTCACTGAAATTCTTATCATGCGTTTCTTTAAAGTATCAGAAAGCTCTATTAAAATGAAAATGTATTCCCTAGAATGGTTAACATGCTAAGTCATGATCAACCATTAACACTTTATATTGAATTTGTTAGATTGAATCTTAAACTGAATTTTTAAGTAGAAATCAAGATCCTGAAGGCATGGGACATGGAAATAAGATTTGAGAGCTTGGAAAAAGAGAAAGGTATAAATCTTTGAGAGATACTGAGGAAGACATCAATCAAGAAGGACCAGAGATGTTGAGGATGAAGGACCTATTAAAAGGAGGGTAGAGGCTGCTGAAACGAAGACAGAAAAATATCATAAACCACCTTTAGTGACTTTATTATTTCATCATTTGATCTGGGACTTCACACATGGGCAATGAATTTTTCTGGATATCACAAAGAGACAATAACCCTTAGATCCTTGCTGGACCTCAGGTTTGGTGTAACTTATCCTGAAGAAAGTATTTGTACATAAAAAGGGAAACATTTTTTTAAAGATGAAATTAGGCTTTAAGAGCCTGGCTTTTAGAAAAGAAACATTTGTGATATTGTGTGAAATGTGCAGTGTGTGAGTTGCCAATCTCTCCCTTCCTCTAGTATTTAGATTCTGCAAGCCTCCTAATCCCAGTCCTGATTAAATTATGTTCTTCTATAACTGCATAATCTCCCTTTTTTGCATCTTCTATGTGTATTGAGAAATATATGCTAAATCCTTCTCTGATTTGGACAATCTCAGAGGATGGTGGCATCCCTTAACATGAAAGTGAAAAAGTTTATCTTCTCAACTTAAGTGAAAAGACAAAAAATGTGTGATTGTTTTGGTTTGGTTTGGTTTTTGTTGGTGTCGTTGTTGGGGGAAGAAAGAAGGAGTAATTGTTACATGTCTTATTTTTAAGAGCCCCAAAAATATGCCCATGGATTCTATTTAAAAATAAACTTAAAAAAAACTGGGAGAGCAGAAAGTTGTTATTAAAAAAAAAAAACACTTTCTAAAAATCCTCCTCCCCAACACTACTAAGTACAACTTCAAGAATACTGAGAAGCAAAATTCAAAGCTGCATAAAGATTTAACCACTAGGCAGATGTGTGACTGTCAGGTGTTGACAGGGAGAGCTCCCCTGTGCCTTTTTCCTAAGAGGAAGAATTGCCGTTGGTTTGGGAAAGAATTGGGGGAGATACAGAAGCTGTAACCCTGACATTTCTGATGAGGAAACTTTTGCTTTCAGAATAAATATGGGGCCTTGTACATTTGGGTGGGGTCATAAACCATGCAGATTTTTTTCTCCCTCAGAGAGGATTTCCAAAGAACATTCAGGTCTTGACTTAGAATACACTTAATGAGAAAAGGCTGTCTCTCTGTCTCTCTGCCTTTGCATTGTAGACACTAGTGCAGCAGGGTGGGGAAAGGAGCCCTCAATATGCATTTACAGACTTTTCAACCAAACTATTCTAAGCTTCCTCTGGTGCCTGGAATTTCTTTGTTGTGAACTTTTTGTTGATTTTGGTTCTTGCAGTAAATCCTGAAGAATAGTGAGCGATTCAGGGTTTAAATTTTAGAGGCAAAGTTAGATTGGATT
Organism: Myrmecobius fasciatus; assembly: GCA_023553655.1. NCBI lineage: Eukaryota > Metazoa > Chordata > Mammalia > Dasyuromorphia > Myrmecobiidae > Myrmecobius > Myrmecobius fasciatus. The sequence continues at coordinate 38,819 of JAJPUD010011415.1, read as the reverse complement.
TGGGGGTGGTTTGGGGTAGCAAGTCTCAAAAATGAAACTGGATTAACATCTGGCATTCCATTCCATGAAGGTCTAAGCAGACTGTGGAATCTATCCAGAGACCCTGCTATTACTTCAGGTTCAGTCCTGTTCAGTAGATTATAGAGGAAGAAAAGTAGAATCATAAGCTTTAGAGTTGTAGAGGATCTTAGACATTATCTAGGCTGACTTTCACATGTTCTAAATGAGAAAATGAGGCCGAAAAAAGGACAATGATTTATCCTAAATTCATAGATCAGGATCTGAGGTCAATCTTAGCGATGGTCTAGGAGAAATCCCTCATTTTCCTGAAGGGAAACTTAAGTAATGATTTATCTAGATTCAGAGGCAAAAGGACCCTTAGAAATGTTCAAGTTCAGCATCCTCATTTTACAGATGAGTAAACAAAGACACAGAGAGATTGCCCGGATAATAAGTATCTGGAGTGACATTCCAACCCAGGTCTTCCTGACTCTCAGCACTGCTTTTAAGTTCACATAGAGTAAAAAGTAAAAGTGGTAAATTTTGTTCCCAGGTTCCGAGGAACAGAGTTTAGAATTGAGGGTATGAGGAGAGAGATTATCTCTGGACAGAATGAGTGAACATATGTTTGCCTTTGAGTCCCTTTATCTTCTTTCAGGGTTCACTTTTCTTCTACCTTTAGGTGCCTCCACTAAATCTATCCTCTTGATTAAGAGATTTATGCTCTTAACACTCACTCCACCATATGCAGACTTACAATTAATAGAATCAATGAGTACCAGAGTATAAAAGAAAGTTCATGAATTTAATGTATTATTCCTCTCTGAATTATCATTCACCTTTTAATAGGTTTTATAATTGCCTTAGTTTTAAAGAAATGAATTAGGGAGAAATTTCAGGAAGGTAGAGTTGTTCTAAAATTTCTATCAACTACATATATGTATGAGACCTCCCCTTCCCAGGTACCTTCCTAGGGAGGATAAAAGTGGGAGAATGAACAGTACAGGGACAGAAGCATCTTCAATCATGGCAGACATCTTCCTAAGCTGGCTTATACATAACTAATCCTCTTATCTTTTGTGAGGACATGAGTGAGTCCTCAGTACCAAGACTAGCTATATATGTCAGGATGTTGGGATGACTTAGTCTTTGTTCAAAATTAACAAAAACAACAATTGAGGCAAGGGTAGAAACAAAGAATTCTCAGGGAAGGGAAACTCTCTGTACCCTACATACTAACAAAGCACAGGGCTTTGCCTCTACAATTTCTATATTTAGAATGATTATTTTCAATAATGATTTCTTAGAGTCATTAGAATGTGGTACCTTTGAAGGATCACGTGTTGATATCTTCCAAGTGATGATGTCACTTGGGAGGAGCTTTAGAAACACTGCCTTATAGATCAGAGACAGAACTTGGAACCAGGTATTCTAAAGTTAAAAGCTAGCTCTTTATCCAATACACCACTCTGACTTTATATCATTAAAATAATTGATTTAATAAACAAAAATATTGCCATTTTCATTCAGCATTAATGGCAAATAGTATATAATAAGATATAGTAGAAAGTCTATAGAGGTAAATTCACCTTTTTGACTTATATATGTCAAGGTTATTGAGAGTATAAAATGAGATTCACACATACACACACACACACACACACATATATATATATGAGATTATATTATATATTTTGCTTTGTAAATCTTAAAGTGCTATATAAGTGCTGGTAACTATTATTGTTATTATGTCTATATTATTATATTATAGTATGCTAATTTCATGTTATTATATGTAATATAAATAGTCATATAAAGACAAATTGATCCACAATTGAGTCAATTTTCCTAAGATCCTGAAAAATCATAAATTAATCTGTTTTTCTTATCCCTTTCAAAAAAAGGTAGAGGACACAGTATGAAAACAAAAAAAATATCAGATCGTAAAAGTTATCTTGAAAGATCTGGAATAAATATTGAAAAATAAAATAGGAAATGAGACTCAGTGAATAACTTAGCATAACTTTTCTTAATCATTCTCTTTGTCATTTTTTCATTTTTAATTCCACCTTTCTGTCTAGGTCATAGCTTCTTCCTGAAATTACCCTGCCCCCTCAATTTTGCCTACTATATGTTCATGTCCTCTTTCAACGTATAACTCAATTACTCACAATTACCTACAATAAATCACAATTAAAATACACTTTTCTCTGCTCCATAGAGAAGTGGGAAATAGCAAGTGTTGAAATGGCAGAAATTGTTACAATGCTATTTTGTTTTGCTAAATTATTTTTCTTTATTCTAGTTATTTAGGAAAATGACTATAAAATACAAGAGACCAACTTGGTGGCATCATGGATAAAGTGCAGGATCTGGAATCAGGAGCACCTGAGTTCACATCTGGCCTCAGACACTAGCTATGTCAACCTGGGAAAATCATTACATTGCTTGTACTCCAAATTGTTTACTGAAGAAAGGCTGCATAAATTGTTGCACATATACAATATGACTCACAATCATGTACACAAGCTTCATTCTTAATATCACCTGTGCTCCCTAACCCCATCTCTCACATCTAATAGCAAATCATTTTGTTCTCCTGAATCTCAAGAAAGTAATGCTAAGAATACTTGTAGTACTCATTTTACAGAATTGTTCTGCCTCAAATAAGATTATATGCATACATATGTATATGTATATATGTAAATAGGTATGTAAGTAGGTATCCCTTAAAGTGCTTTAAACATACAAATATTTTTTGATCCAAGTCAGTGATTTCATGGGTAGGGTGCTTTCATAAACAATTTTTCTGCAGCCTATTGTCTGAAAAGGTGCCAATGGCTCTGATTTCAATTGTTTGCCCAAGAACACAAAACCTATCTATCAGACCCAGGAATTCTTAATTTCAAGGGTTTTTCTATATTCAATAAATATAATACTTCAAATCATTTCCTTTGTCCTTTCCCCTTTATTCTCCTTCTTCCCCTATCATCCCCTTGTTTTTTTTTCCCCATTACGCTCTTTTTTCTTGGAATTTTTTCTTGGTCCCATAGAATTATAAGAAGTTTGTTTGCTAATAGCTCCAAGTTTTAAGTGTTGGCAACTCAGTATGGAATTGGATACGTTATTAAAAATCATGTTTTTGAACCAATAAAGTTCATTAAAGAACTGGCTTAGTGGTTAAAGCCTCAGGAAGCTAGACTACCCAAAACCATAATTTTAAACTCTGGAAGGTCAACTCATTCTTTTCCAGCACCATGAGGAATGAAGTTAATAATGTGATTTGGAAAACATTCCAGAACAAAGCCAGATTACCCCAGAAGAGAATGAAACTTTTTTTCCTGGGGGCTCTAACCTAAATTTTTGCTTGGCATATGGAGATCAAAGTATAGGTTGCACAGCATGTTAGCACATCAAGGCAGTGCTGTGGAGGGGTTGGGGTTGAAGAAAAGACCCCAATGTAGTCATTTTGGTTTTGGCTAGGAAAATTCCTTGATACATCACAATCATTGTCATCATCATCATCATCATCATCATCACTAACTTTTTCATAGCACTTACTATGTGCCAAATATTTTACAATTATACATCACTTACTCTTCACAACAACCCTGGAAGGAAGAGGATATTATTATCCCAATTTTTAAGATAAGGGAAATGAAGTAAACCAAAACCAAGTGACTTGCCAAGGGTCACACAACTAGTAAATGTCTAAGGTTGGATTTGAACTTGTCTTTCACATGCCAAGTCTGTTGCTTGACCCATTCCAACATCTAGTTGCCCAGTAAGGGAAAGAAATATATCAACTGTAAAGTGTCTATAAAACAGACACTTTACACATAGACATAGTAATAGAGGAAAAGGAAGTACCAAATGAGACAAATTTTCATATGATAAAGAAAGCAATGCACTTATAGAGGTCTATGTCTTCAGTGATGATGTGACTCATTTAACTTTGCTGATATTTCTCTTCTCTTGGAAGAACAATAAGTGCATCTATGCGACCTGAGTTTGTTCTGTTTAGTGAACATGTTGTCAAAGATGCCCTAATACATTTTGTATACTATGTAAATATCACTTGTTCTCATTATTATGCTACTAGGGAATCAGTCCATATTGAACATATGCCACGCTATGAAAACTGCATCCCTGAAGAATGATAGTTTATTTTGAAATCATCATTTAAGTCTTACAGCGGGCAGTATACTACGCCTAGAATCAGGAAGACCTGCATTCAAATCTGACTTCAAACACTTTCTAGTTTGTAACAATGAGATAGGCCCAGCCTCTTGAAAATTTTTCAAAATCATCACATGTGGATATTCTCTTTACTGATGGCATTATTTGAGCACCATGGCCTATTGTTCTGAATGGTAGAAGTGGTTTCCTAATACTCTACTGTGACCTTGTGATTCCTGGGATTAACCAGTGTGTGAAAGACCCAGGGAAAAATCAACTGGTAATGAGACACTAAATCTTTCACTGTCTCAATATCTTCATGAAAAAATGGGCTAAATAACAGTACCTAGCTCTCAAGGTGGTTATCAGTCTCAAATGAGACAGTATATGTAAAATGGAATAAGCTGTAGCATGCACAGAAGCCATAACCCTGAAAACCATTTCAACAAATGGAGTAAACCAATTTGAGGGTATCCAAGAGATCTCAAACCCTTCAGTAACTTACCCTAAGCATGTGGAGGTTTCCCCTAATGAAAAGGGAAGATGAGAACAATTTGTTCCAAGGGCTATGAAGGTGGCTGAAACAGGCACTGTGGAGCACTTAGAGCTTGGTTAGACCCTGAGAACATCAAGGTTATCCAATGTATCTCTTATCATCATCAGTCATCTTACTTTTGTTTTGCCACTGGACTTTGGTGACTCTGAAAGAAAGAATGAGGCTGATGACTCTATGATGAGTAACTCTACCTCACTTAAATTAATTTATGCATAAATCAAAAGACATCACCCATACCATTTTACCATTTTAATCTTCTGTGCTATTTGTACTTGACTTCAAAATTTGTATTGGTCTGATAGGCCACAGTTGTGCACATTATATCTTGACTCTACGTGATGATGTCATTTTGGTCATTTTCAAGAACTAAGGACAACAACCATATGTAAAATGATTTGCAAACTTAAAAGTGCAATACAGATGACAGCTATTAATGTTATCTAGAATTTTTAAGGAAGAAGATTAAAATTTGCTTGAAAAAGAAGACATACACACCCAAAGTATCATGAAATGAGGAATCATTCTCATGGCAGGATAGGATAAATAATAAACATATTTTCTAATGATCATCCATTGGCGCATATATAGTGCCTATCCGGTGTGTACTTTGTGAAAGATAATAATCTTCACATTGCACACTAGTATTAATTCATGAAATCATTAAAAATTGAAACCCAATCATTCTTCACCTTTTATTATATGTGTGTAGATGTATTTATGTCATATTTGTATTGATTATACATATATGTAAACACAGAAAATATGCATTTAGGTATATAGATAATTTTAAACTTGTTTACTATAAACTGTTCCCTTAGATTTCTGCAATAGAATTTAAAAAATGTATATGTTTCAAATACATGTGGTAACTGGATCAATTAGTCCAGTTTACTATTGTTTCTTAGTATAGCACAGTAATATTGCTTGTCTCCTCCACCCACTTGGAACAAGAATCCAAATCAATCTTACCTCCCTTCTCACTGCTAAGAAACAATGTGAATGATTAATACACAATAAGCTACAGTATTTACAAGAGGGAGAGGGTGACAACAAAGTCAGTAATCTCAGAGTGGGAAGAAGGAAATACAAATTGCCGAATCCCCCCCCCCCCAAAGTAATCAAAAAATAAACCTTGCCTCAGTTGGATATTGATTCATTTTTTTCCTATGGAAAATATGTGTATGTTTATTTTAAACAAAAACACAAATGTAAATATTTTAAACAAACAAAAATATACCAGGGGTAACAATAGGATATTTTGGAGTTGAATTAAAATTGCCAGGATTGTGCATGTATATTTTTATACACACTGCTTCCAAAAGCCGGATGCAGGGATGTTGCATGTTTAATTTTTCTGTTAATTATGGATTGAGCATTGTTGTGAATCTTGTCCTCAAAACCCAGCTCAGAAAATAAGAGCAGATGCTCATCCCCAGGTTTGGCTCATATGGGAATTGAACAGAACATATTGGTTTATAATTAATGTAATTTGTTGGATTATCTTTTGTGAAGGAGCTAAGGTAAACAACCTTGCAGCATTGTAGTAAAATCCGTCTGAGCTCTGAGCTTCTGTATTTGATGGAGAATGAGAAAAAAAATTAAAAAAAAAACCTAAAAAACCCAAAACAAAACATCCAACAACAACAAAACAATCTCCCCAAAATATCCACTCTTCCTGCTGGATTGCAGAGGAAATTTGAAATGTCTGTCATATTCAAACATATTTTAATTAACTCAAAGGAAAGAGTTAGGCGATAGACCCTAAAGCAAATTACAAATAGTATTTAAAACAAGAGTCCTTGATTCCCCAATGGGGAATGTTGATAAACTGAATTCTCCTTTCTATTCATTTCATTTTATAATAAGGTAAGAAAAGAGAAGGGAAAATATTCTTCTATTCTCAGAACAAGCTATTTATCATCAACTACAATTTGCCAAAGTCAAATCTTTATATATTGGAAGCCTCAGAAGTTATTATGGACAATTATGATTTCTTAGTTGTAAATAGTGTCTTTTCTATAAGGAATTCCATGTTTTTGGTTGTGTGTGTGATTTTTTTTTGATTGTTGTTCTTTGGTTTTTCATATCTTCTTTTTCTTCCCTAACTTTATAGTACATAGATATATTATTCCTACATTAGAAAGAACAATATTTAGTACATATAAAAAAGCAAAGTAACAGTTGATTTCTTCAAGTGGATGAGATCACAAGACCCAACTCCTTTGTATTGTACACTTCCTTTCATGTGAAGGATTTCTCCCTGAGGACACTCAGCTCCCTCAGAGGTGTTTGTACATTTTGTGATAGACCAAAAGAAATCACTGACCAGGAAATACTACAAAATCTTTTAGCTATCAAAAACACAAATCCAATCAATCAACCACTGTTTGTAAAAATAACCTTTATATGTTTCATATAGAACTTAAACCTATAGGGTTTGCCAAGACATGCAATGGTAGATCACTGAAACAGATTAAGCACCCAATACAATAATAAATGACCATATTAATCTCCCTCTTGATAAACCCAAAGACCCCAGCTTCTGAGATAAGAAGTTACTATTTGAAAAAAAAAAAAAACTTCTGGGAAAACAGAAAAAAATATGGAAGAAAGTAAGCATAGATCAACATCTTACACTGTATACTATGAGTAAGTCAAAAAAAAGTATATGATTTAGACATAAATAATGATATGATAAGTCAATTAGAAGAGCAAGGAATAGTTTATCTGTTAGATATGTGGAAAAAGGAAAAAAAATTGACAAAAAATAGAGTGCATTATGAAATGTAAAATAGGTACTTTTACTATTAAATTAAAAAGGTTTTGCACAAACAAAACCAACACAACTAAGTTTAGAAAAAAGCAGAAAGATGGGAAACAATTTTTATAGTGTCACTGATAAAGGTTCCTTTACTCAAATACACATAAAACTGAGACAAATTTATAAAAATACAAGTCATTCCCAATTGACAAATGCCCAAAGATTGTGAACAAATGGTTCTCAACTGAAGAAAACAAAGTAATTTATAGTCATATCAAAAATTTTTTTTCCAAATCACTATTGACTAGAGAAATGCAAATAAAAACAATACTGAGGCAATACCTCACACCTAAAAGAAAAGGGGAATGATAAATGTTGGAGGGAATGTGGAAAAATTGGGATGCTAATGCACTGTTTGTAGAATTACATATGAACTGATATTAACATTCTGGAGAATAATTTAGAACTCTTTCAAAAAGGCAATCGAACTATGCATACCCTTTGATCCAGTAATACCACTGTATCTCTATCCCAAAAATATTATTAAAAAAAAGGAAAATGACCTACGTGTTCAAAAATATTTTTAGCAGCCCTTTTCATTGTGGCAAAGAATTGGAAATTGAGAAGATATGCATAAACTGGAGTATCTTTAAACAAAATGTGGTACATGAATGCAACAGAAGACTATTGTGCAATAAGAAGCAATGATGAACAGGTAGATTTCAGAAAAATCTGGAAAGATTTGTAGAAACTGATGAAAAGTGAAATGAGCAGAATCTGGGGGAAAATGTAGACAACTACTAATGATTCAGCTCTACTCAGGAACAAAATGATAGAAGAAAAGTACAAAGGACTCGAAGAAAAAAAGTTATCCACATCCAGACAAAGAATTGATGAACTCTGAAAACAGATCAAAGTTTAATTTCTTTTCATTTACTTTATTCTTTTTCAAGTTTTTTTTAAATATGTTTCTTTCATAATTGTGACTATTATGGAAGTATGTTTTGCATGATAGTACATTATAATCTGTATCAAATTGTATCCCATTTTTGGAAGGAGGAGAGGAGTGAGAGAAAAATTCGCAACTCAAAATTTTGTAAAACTGAATGCTAAAAATTGTCTTGATATGTAATTGATGAAAATACAAAATATTATTTAAAAATAAAGAAGAAAAAAGACATGGTAAGGAAGCAGTTTTCAGAAAAATCTAGAAAGACTTATGTGGAATAAAGTGAAGTGAGCAGAACCAGGAGAGCATTGTATATGGTAACAGCAACATGTGTGTGATGATCAATTATGAATAACATTTCTTCTCAACAATATAATTTTTCTAAAAAAATTCCTAAGGACTTGTGATGGACAATGCTATCCTCATGCAGAGAAAGAACTCATGGGGTCTGACTGCAGATCAGAGAATACTATTTTTATTTTCTTGGCTTTCTCTTTTTGTTCTTTTTCTTCTTTTACAATATGACTAATATGGAAATATGTATTATGCGATTTCACATATATAATCTATTTCAATTTTTTTACCATCATGAAAAAAAAGGAGAAAATTTGAAACTCATTTTTTTTCAAAAAAAGAATGTAGGGGCAGCTAGGTGGCTCAGTAGATAAGAGTACCAGCCCTGAAGTCAGAAGGACCTGAGTTCAAATCTAATCTCAGAAACTTAACACTTCCTAGCAGTGTGACTCTGGGCAAATCACTTAACCCAATTGCCTCACCAAAAAAAAAAAAAGTGTAAAAAAATTGTCTTTACATGTAATAGGAAAATAATGTTATTTTTAATGAAGTGTGGGGTGCTTCTAGCTTCACTTCAACTCTGCACTCTGACCTGAAACCCCAAACCAAAAGCTTTCCCCTCCTGCAAATGCCTGCAGCCAACAGAATCCCTGCCCCACTGCTTCTGCACTCACCAGGTGTGCTGGCTCCTTCTAGTCCAAAGCTTGTCTCTGCAGCACAGTTAAGCATGGCATTCCTTTTTTTTAAAAAAATTGAAAGCTTTTTATTTACAAAACATATGAGTGATTTTTCTACATTGGCCTTTGCAAAACTTTTTTTCCCAAGCTTTTCCCCTCCTTTCCCCCCACCCCCCACCCCTAGATGACAGGTAATCTAATACATGCTAAATAGGATAAATTATATGACAAATCCAATATATGTATACATATCTATACAGTTATATTACTGCACAAGAAACATCAGATCTAGAAAGAGAAGGAAAAAAAAAACCTAAGAAGGAAAACAAAATGCATGGAAATATTCACAGAAAGCGTTAAAATGCTATGTTGCGGTTCACACTCAGTTCCCACAGGCCTCTCTCTGGATGTATATGACTATCTTCATCGCTGAACAATAGGAACTGGTTTGAATCACATCATTGTTGAAGAGAACCACGTCCATCAAAATTGATCAACGTATAGTCTTGTTGCTGTGTATAATGTTTTCCTGGTTCTGCTGATTTCACTCAGCATCAGTTCATGCAAGTCTCTCCGGACCTCTCTAAAATCATCCGAGCATGGAATTCCTAATCAGCAGATATTTCCTCAGTCTTCCATGACTGGTACTCTTAAAGGTGAAAGTCTCTATGGTTCATGCAGAGGTTCCAGAAAAACCCAGTTTGCCCCAGGGGTTCCCACTTGGTGTTTTTGCAGAGTTAGAGAGGAGAGTTTGTACTTCGCACTGGTAAATCCCAACTTGGTGGCTTTCTTAGGTTCTTCTCAGGTTGTAACAAAAGGACCCTGTTCTACCCTAAATATTATTGATTTTTCACCAATTTATGTTCTCTTTGAGGCACACATTTGTTCTGTTTGTGGGTGAAATTTGAAGAGCTTGAAATTTACTGACCTACTCCACCATCTTTCCAGAATCTTCCCTAAAATACTATTTTCTAAAATTTGATAGTATTAATGAAAATAATTCTTATTAAAACAACAACATTTATATAGTTCTTTAAAGTTAGGAAAACACTTTACATCTTATCTTAGTAGATTTTTACAACAACTTTGTGAAGTAGATTTTTACAACAACTTTGTGAAGTATGTACTTTTATTATTTCCATTTTTATACAAAAAGAAACTATAACTGACTTTTTCCAGGATCATAAGACTAACAAATATTTGAAGTAGCATTTGAACTCAGACTTTCTTGAGTGCAAGGATAGCCTTCGATTCACTATGTAGTCTAGAAACTAAACACAGAATGTGGTTTTTAACCTCAAAGAACTTCCAATGTAGTTGGAAAAACAAAAATAAATCTACCAATAAACAAACACACAAAAACAAAACAAAAAAGTATTTGGAGAGAAATCTGTGCTTTCACTGGCATAGGGAACTCCTAGGTGAGAGTTCCTTTCACTTATATAAATAAAGTAAGGATCTCTGCAATTTATAGTCTCAGAACATGGACTGAAAACCTGAGAAACATGTGATTTCCTCTATATCATTAGCCAGTGTTTCAGAGTGAAGAATTGAACTAAGCTCTCCCTAGCTTTGAGGACAATTATTTTTTCTTATACCATGCTGCCTCTGACAGATAATAAAAAACACATATTAAATAGTGTGATAGATTCAGACTGGTTAGGCAGTTTATTTATATAGGTTATATGCTCACAACCTGAAGTTGACATTTCACAAAAATTTTTAGTAAAATTAACTTTATTAGCCAAATAGCCCAAAATATGACTATCTAGTCATTGATCTTCTCTGAAGAACTCCAATTAATGGGAACCCTTCACCTCCTAAAATAATATAAAAGTTCCAATAATTAGGGACTTTTTGCTGATATCAATGAAGACTAAAATTGGCTCTCTGCACCTTCCTCACATTGTGTTAAGTTCTGTTTTTTGGGGCCATGATTAAAGTTTTCCCATTATAATCTGGTAATCATTTAGGAGTTGCCAGTCTTATATATTTGGATTTTTGCTTATGATTATAATATCTGACTTCTGTTATTTTGAAATAAGATTGCCTCTGACAGTCCAAACATTGCTAGCTTCACACAACAGTAAAGGATATATCAAATTTACTTTTATGGGTTGAAGGAAAGGAACAAGACCATTTTTTATTAATGTGAAGTTATTATAGAGCAACATCTATTTTACAAATCCTAAAACACTGAAGAATCATTAAATTTTAGTGCTACACATTAGAATTTAATTCAATCTTTAAAAAATTATTAAGTTCCTATTGGATAGAGAACACTTGGCTAAGTACTTTGGAATGATATAAATCAATCAATAAACATTTATTAAGTACCTACTGTGCTGGCACTGAGTTAATTACTAATATATATATGTATATATATGTATAGTTATATATATATATATATATAACTATACATATATATATAACTATACATATATATATATATATATATAGCTATATAGTTATATAGTTATATCACAGGGATTAGGAGTATGCCTTCCCTTCTGGAAAAACTGTATGAATTTTTTGGCCCACCATTCCTACCATAAAAGAAGTCTGAATGTTTTATCTTTATTTTATGGGATGTCCAGTACATTATTGTAAAATTTGGGTTAAATGTTTGGTCACAGGCTTTGTCTGCTAATCTTCAACAGTCATCTGCAGTTTCTCCCAATTGACAATTTTTTAAAATTTCTTAGCCCAACTTTAATATGATGAAACCATAATGGGGAAAGGCATGATGTGGAAGGAATAACTATAAAGAGAGTGTTTGCCTTCAAGAAGTTTAAAATCTAATGGGGGAAGACAACAACAAAAAAGGAGGTTAAAAGGTGGAGGGGAGAGAGGGAAATGCCTGGCCTAGGGGCATTATGGAGGAGTCCAAAGAAGTCCAAAAAGAGTGTATCTGGTGGGAAGTGGAGAAAAAACTGAATTGGGCCCTTTCTTTAAATGGATGTTTTAGAACTCATGGCTTTGCCTTCAGTTGAAGTGAACAACAAAAATAAGTAGAGAATATTAATATTAAGTATTAAAACTGATTCAATCTTTCAAGATAATAAGATTTCACAATAATGACATGTATTTTAGATAAGCTGGAATCTTTGCCCTTCTGAAGTTTATAGTCTAAGATGTGCATAATGTATGCATAATATGAAATAATAGTGATTTCCCAGAGAAAGTAGCCCAATAGTTGGTCATTAAAAGAAAGGTAATAATGAGCAAAGCAGAACTAAAGTAGTTCAAAAGAAATGCAAAATGCAAAAAGTTAGAGAATGCACCACAAATGTTCATATGGCCTATTTGTGCCCAACCTGTGGTAAAGCATTTTCAGGTCATATTGGTTTGAGAGGCCACTGTCAGATACATTGTTACTTAACTCCAACATAGTGATATAATTCTGGTATTCTTCAAAATTGAAGGACCACAACCAGCAAACAACAATCAGGAAAAAAAAAAGATATGACCAGATGCAGGTCTATAACTAGGGTAGAATAAATGGAACTTTGTTCCAGGGAACCAAAATCTAGAGGGCTCAAAAATTTTAAAAGATTGTAAGATTTTTAAAAATTTACTGAACATATTTTGATAGCATTTTCATCTTTGAGCATGATGGTGACTAGTTATAAAGAATAATTAGTTAGATAAAGAAACTACCAGATGGTGAACATCCATCTACCACCCTCATCCCATGTGGCTACACATCAGGGGAGTATTCTTTTGGGCTGGCAGCCTCTCCAATAATTGTCTAGTAATGTCCTTGGATCTGTTTCCCTCCCCCCAAAGTTTGGTCTTGGGGTTCTCCTTCTTTAACAGCTGATTTTAGATCCAAATGTCATTTCTTGCTACTTACCTGGAACATCAAAATTGCTGTGTATATGCTCTGATGACAAATTAAAATGTCAAAGAGTAATATATTTGTAAACTGATGATTTAGGGATCAAATCCCAATTTTACCACCTCTGTAATTAGATAATTCATTAAAACTCTCTGGGCCTCAGTTTACTCATCTGTAAAAATGAGAAGATTGGACAGAATGGACTTTGAAATTCCTTCCAGCTATAAATCTATAAATTCCATAATAATGGCCCTTTGTTCTTTGTTTATTCTACTCTCTCAGCATCTATTAGCCTACAAGACGCCTTCTAAGCAAATGAGAAAAACTGCAAGATAAACTTACTCTGTTCACAGTTATACCTAAAACTAAGTAAATCTCTTGTTAAAGTCTCAAGATCAAAAACAAACAAAACATAAGTTAGCCTTGATACATTGTTATTTTTATTTTATTTTAAATTATTGAAACAGTTTAATTAAATTCCAAAGGGCTAAAACAAGTGTTATGATGGTAGGTCACAAAAAAAATCGCTCTCCAAATCTTATTCAGGCTCCTATCTCCACAATCTTGCCATCTCTTTCAGGCTTTGCTCCTCTCTCCTCTTCCCACCTAAAATTCTACCTTCCAAATGAATCTCTTGAAATGTTGTTTTCTAATATCTAAAGCAGTAAATCTACTTAACTTCAGAATTCTCCCCTTGGGTTATATTGATTGGTAAATAAATTAGTGTAAACCTGCCTGCCCTCCTATAGACTATTCCTCCAAACTTCTAAGGCTTGAAATACACCAAGAAATTTATTGGACTTGCTTGTATCTCTAACAGTTCCCAGGCTTGTCCTTATTTCATACCCTATATATCCCCACTGCCAACTTCCACTTCTCTTCTCTAGGCATAGTAATAAAATCATTGTCTCCTTTGATTCTGGCCAAGATTTGTCAAATGGCTACCAAGGTAATGAACTTATCAAACCTGTGTTTTACCAGAATAAAATTCTCCCTTCTGGTCATCACTTTATATGTATTACCTACTATTTAAATGAAAGCTTCCAGAAAGCAAAGGCTGTCTCACTTTTGTATTTATATTCTCAGCCCTTAACATGCACAAATTAATTTCTTAATAAATATTTGTTTATATGTTCATTTAATCTTAGAACTTGATCATGGAAAAAATAGCAGAATTTCAGGGCTTAATATACTGTTAGTGACCACAGATTTATAATTAATTTGTGATTTGGACTTTTCAGTCATGCCTGATGTTCCTTGAACCCATTGGGGATTTTCTTGGCAGAGATGCTGGAGTGGTTTGCCATTTCCACAGTAAGCTCATTTTGCAGATGAGAAAACTGAGGCAAAAAAAGGATTAAGTGACTTTCTTAGCATCACACAGCTAATAATTATTATCTGGATCACATTTGCACTCAAATCTTACTGAGTACTGCTCCAGCCCCCTATGAATTGTGGCATCTAGCTGCTTGCTCTTTTACAATTAATAATCACCTTTAACTCATCCAGGTGAATCTCTTTTATTTTCTAGATCAGGAAACTGAAGTGTTATATGACTTGCTCACAGTCATGATGAGTTAGTGACAAGACTTGGAGTAAGACCCAGATCTGGTGACAATTCTCCAAATCTGATTATTTCATCAAGTTGCTGAAATTCCAATAGGATATGCCAAGCAAAGAGTCCATACTTATTTTAAAGCTATCAGAGAAATTCCTTCTTTCTAATGTATTTTCATACTAGATTCAGCTCACATTTGTTATAATTTCCAAGAGAAACTGAACTGAAGAAAGTGGAAGATATTTAGAAATATTTAAATCATGTAAAGTAGACAAGTCTGAAAACTTTAAAGTGCACTTTTGTTATTTTCTGGGAAAGCTTCATTTTAGGGGTTAGAGCTCTGATTTTGCAGATCGTCTTGAATTGCATAAGAGCACCAAGTTTTGTGACCTGAATGTCAAGCTGATGACATAAATGGACTACATTTCCAACTTAGAAATGTGCTTTGTAATGAGCTAGACACAACTGATAAAATAACAGACCTCTGTCATAATCACAAAAACAACAGCAGTCAAGGAGAATAAGGATCTTATCAGCAGATTAGTAACTTTCTGATATGAAGTGTTCAAATTTTCATCTCCTTATAAATTAAGAAATACTAGAATGAAGTGACCAGATGTTCAGTTTCCTTTCCGGAATTTCAAATCCAGCATATGTGTGTGGGCAGGCCTACAGTGGGATTAGTTCTCCAAAGCATATAGACTTGTCATCATAAAACGTGTGCCTGCTACCTCCACTGTCATCAGGGCCTCATTTATTATCCATAATGCTTACATTTTAACACCTAGCATTGAGATTCCTAGAGCTTATACACATTTCAAAAGGAGTTGAATGAAAGAAATAAAAGTGCATAAGTTTTAAAATGTTTCCTTTATTCTAGAATGAGTAGCCAGAATAGGAAAAACAAACAAACAACAAAAACAGACAAAAAAACTAATAAAAATCATTGGAAACCAACCACAATAATTCAGAGAATGCTTCTGAGTAGATTCTTAAATAGATACCTCTCTACAGTTGAGATCAATCTCCAGAGGAAACCAAAACTATCGGCTAAAATACTAGGGAATTAGAAATTGGAAGACATAAGTAAGTACCTTGCTTTAAGCATGTCTAATCATTGTTTTTGGTCTATTTTTTCTTAGGGATATGGCTATCTTAGTATTCAATAGCTGTGAATGGGGATGGGAAAATTTTGCATTTCTAAAAGATGAGACAATTATATTGTTTTGATGAGGAATAATTCCTCTGCATAGAAAAACACAATTGGCTCACCCAAACTCATGAGCCTACATGACTGTATTAGGAAATGTATGTGAGGACAATTACAATAATATGCTTGTAACTTTTTTCTTCAGTGTTTAGAAATAGCTGCTGTTCAAAAAATATAGTCCATGTTATTGGATAATAAGAGTGGCAATCAACCCAAGAAAGCATCTTTGATCATTCATTGCTATTTTATTTCTAACATTCTTCTGACTTTCAAATGGCCAAACTTTTTTTTTCTCCAAATTTTGTCAAAAGAAAAAAAAAAACTAAGCAAACTGTTCCCTGGCTGAGAACTTGGATTCTTGGCAGTTAACATAACAAAACAACAACAACAAGACTTTAAAAATCACATCTTATTGGTGAACACTGCATCATATTAGGAAAGCAGATTGCTTCTTTTAGCCAGTAATTCTCTAATGGAACCATGTCCTTAATAGGACATGAACTTTTCCTAGTTTATATTTGAATATTCATAAATAGTTTATTACTTTGTCATTTAAAAGAGAGATACCTGTTGTCAAGATCAAATTCATCCAAAGGGTGGATATATGTATACCTATGTGACATGTTGGGAAAAGATTTTTTGGAAGGAAACACTAAATACATTGAAACAATCACTTTTCTAGCTTACTATATCTCTCAAGTTATAACACTCGAGATTCTTTCCTTAGGTTGAAGTTGCATTTCTCAGAGATTGCTATTAAAATGTTATGCAAATGTCATTATATAGTTTGAGTTATTAGAAGCCATAGTTTGCCTTTTTGGGTGTGCAGGAGGTGGGATGGGGATAATGTGAGAGAGTCAATAGTGATAGAGACATGTTAGAAAAAAAGAAAAGCATTAATAAACCATTCCATGTTTTGAGGGCTATCCCCCACATTACCATAGGAGTATCATTATGTGGCTCAAAGGTGAGGCAGAACAGAAATTTCTAGCATTTTCTCCCTTCACCCTTCTCCAAGTGAGACTTTTTTTTTTCTGCCAAGAGTGGAAGAAGGGGATAGAAGACAGAGGCATAGACACTCTTGTTTTCCTCAGAGAGAAAGCACAAATTAGAATTAAATCTGTACCCTCTCTTACATATTATTAATCTAGGGAATATGGTTTTTAGATTTATTTTAACTTCTGATCAGCATTTCGTTCATTGGAAGAGCAAAAACCTAAGCTTTTTATGCAAGGCTTGACCAATCAAAATATCAGTTCCACCATAAACATATATATATATATATATGTATTAACAACTATTCACAACACCCATTTATCCAAATCAATAAAAAGTATAATGAGAGGATATATATCAGATGAGATAGAGTGAAGGAGCATTTCCATTGGCACTGAAGTAAAAAAGCTCAACTAAGAAAGTTCTAGATCTCACCCAAAGGCAAGTTCCCTGAAGTCTTTCATGCAAGAAATTGGGGCTCTGGACATGTTGGAAATTGACAACTCCTCTCATATTGGCTTCTTCCTTGACTCTCTTTCTTGAAATAACTGAAATGAGCTGTGTCTCAACCAATTCTCTTTCTTGGAAATGGAAGCCAGGAACAAAGTGACAGAAAAATCCAAAAAATATTCACTTTGCTCAGTATCAGTTTATGTAAGTCTTTGCAGGTTTTTATGAAATCTCTGTGCTCATCATTTCTTACACAATAGTATTCTATTACATTCATATACCACAAGTTCAGTCATTCCCCAAGTCATGGGTATGCCCCAAATTTCCAATTTTTTGTCACCACAAAATAAAAGCTTCTATAAATATATTTGTACTTGTGGGTATTTTTCCATTTTTTATGATTTCTGGGATACAGATCTAATAGTGGCATTTTAAAATGAAAGGGTATGAACAGTTGTATAGCCCTTTAGGCATAATTCCAATTGCTCTTCCAAATGGTTGAATCATTTCACAACTCCACTAACAATGCATTAGTGTTCATATTTTCCCATATCTTCTCTAACACTTATTATTTTTTCTTTCTCTTAGATTAGCCAATCTGGTAGGTATAATAAGGTCATATCTCCAAGTTGTTTTAATGTGCATTTCTCTAATTATAGTGATTGAGTATTTTAATATGACTAGAAATAGCTTTAATTTTTGAAGAGACTCAAGTTAAAAAAGGATGCAAAGAAAACTGAAGGACTCTCCTCTCTCCTGCTCTGCTCAACTCTACCTCAGCTTCCCTGCAGGTATGGGGTGTTGATCACCACCAATAAGGAAAAAGACACATATCCCTGGGTTTAGAGATTAGGGTTACATTTACATAAAAAATCAAGTTCCTGGAAAGTGAGTGCATAACATAAATTTGTGGAATGGGTAAATAAGTTATTATACCATGTGAATGTTATGTAATATTATTGTTCTATAAGAAATTATTAGAAGGATGATTTCAGAAAGGCCTAGAGAGACTTAAAATAAACTGATGCTAAGTGAATTGAGTAGAACCAGGAGATGATTATACACAGCAACAACAAGATTATACAATGATTAATTCTGATGGTGAAGGCTTTTTTCAGCAATGAGGAGATTCAGGTCAGTTCCAGTGGTCTTGTGATGAGAGCGATCAGCACCCAAAGAGAGAACTGTGAGGAATAAATGTGGATACAACATAGTATTTTCACTTTTTTTGTTGTTGTTTGCTTGCTTTTTTTCTTTCACATTTTTCTCTTTTTTAATCTGATTTTTCTTATGCAGCATGATACATGTGGAAATATGTACAGAAAGATTGTACAAGTGTAAATTTTTCATTATTGTAAATTTCCCTATTTTATTGAGGAATTCACCATATCCCAATTCAGAATGGCCATCATCCCTAAATCTTCCCTTTCCTTAAATTCAACCAGACACCAAGTGGTCTTGATCCTACATCTATATCTTCTCTGACTTCTTTATCCTTCTCTACCCACATAGTTACTACCCTACTTCAGGCTCTCTCACTTCTCACTTTACCTAATATAATAATTTCCTTGACTTCCATGCTTCTAATGAATATGTCCAATGATTCTATACTCTTGTCAAAATAATCTTCCTTAGGCAAAACTTACTAATGTAATTTTCTAATCAAAATCTGTAAGTGAATCAATATTTCCTATGAGATAAAATGCAAATTTCTTAGGCACTTCAAGAGTCTCTTCTATTTTGCTTCCACTCAACATTTTCCCCATGATAGGGGGCAGAACCAAGATGTTGGAGTGCTGACATGACTCTGTGACATCTCCTGACCTTCTCTCAAACCTATAGTAGTTAAGCCTCTAAATTGATTTTGAGTCAAACCATCCCCAAATATTTGGAGTACAACAAATTCCCAAAAGAAGTTACCCTGGAAGAACATCAGAACAGGTCTGTTTTAATTGTGCTGGGGGACAGTCTGCCAAGCCCAGATGGCAGCATGGGGAGACCATGGCAGGAAGCCAGGTAGCGACTCAGAGGGTAGCAGTTTCTAAGCACCGGGGAAGTTTCTGTGAGCCTCTTAGGCTACTCTATCCTGGTTGCAAGCAGGTGCTTTGGCAGACCTGCCTTTTATAAAAGGTAGATTGTAAACCACTGAGTACCCTGGCCTGGCCCCCAATTCCCAGCACTAGAAGTCATTCAGCAGAACTACTCCAAGGCAAGTTAAAGCAGCTGTCACTCCTTTCCTTTGAATAGACCTCAAGCTTTAAAAATGAATAAAAAACAAAAAAGAAATCTCACCATAGAGAGCTTTTATGGAGAGAGAGAGGAACAGACCTCAGACCCTGAGGTTCATAAAGGTAAAGAAACTCCAGAGGAAGCCGCAAAGGAAGACATGGGCTGGTCCCCATTTCACAAGGTTTTCCTGGAAGACTGCATAAATAATTGTAAAAAAGAGTTATAAGAAAAAATTGGGAAATGAAATGAGATCATTGCAAGAAAGATAAAATATCCTACAAAAGAGATATGAAAAAGACATCAATTCACTGAAAAACTAAATTGGTGAAATGGAAAAAGACTGCAATGAACAAAGAAATTCAATTGGACAATTACAAAAGGAGCTAAAAAAGATAACTGAAGAAAATAATACACTAAAAATTAGAATTGAACAAATGGAAGTGAATAAATCAATGACATTAAAAACTAGTCCAAAAAACCCAAAAAAATGAAAAAATAGAAGAAAATATGAAATGTCTTCTAGAAAAAACAACTGACCTGGAAAATCCATCTAGGAGAGACAATCTAAGGATTATTGGACTTCCTGAAAACCATGATGAAAAAAAGAACCTAGACACTATTTTGCAGGAAATCATAAAAGAAAACAGCTCTGATGTTTTAGAATCAGAAGGTAAAAAAGCCATTGAAAAAAAGTCACCAATCACCTCCTGAAAAAGACTCCAAAATTAAATCCCCAAGGAATATCGTGGCTAAATTTCAGGACTAACACTACAAGGAAAAGATATTTCAATCAGCTAGAAAGAACATATTCAACTACCAAGAACTCATAAGTAGGATCACCAAGGATCTATCAGCTTCTACCTTAAAGGTTTAAAGGGCCTGGAATCAGATATTCCAAAAGGCAAAAGAACATGGATTACAGGCAAGAATAAGCTATCTGGCTAGAATGAGCATTATCTTCCAGGGAAGAAGATGGATATTTAATGATATAGGTGAATTTCAAGTATTTCTAATGAAAAGAGTAGATCTGAACAAAAAAAACCTCCCAACACAGAACTCAAGAGAAATATAAAAAGGCAAAAAGGAAAGAACTCTTGAGAACAATATTTCTATTATGGGTATACTTAAAGAATGTGGGTATAATTTGATTTTACTTTGATAATATGAAAAGAAACTAGAGGTGGAAAGGGGATCATATTGAAAAAAGGATAAAGGAGGCAAAATAAGGTAAAAAAAGGAGGTAAAAATGTGGTAAAATCTCATAAAGAGGCAAAGAAAACTTAGTGTAATTGAGTGAAAGAAGGGAAGGTGATGTGAATCTTACATTCATCAGATTGGGCTCTAAGAGATAATATCAGACATTTAGCTTCACAGAGAAACCTGTCCCACTTTATAGGGCAGTAGGAGGAAAAGGAGGAAAAGAAAGGAAAAGACTAATGGAAGGGAAAATAGAAGAATTAGGGGAAAGGTGTAAAAAAGGGGGAGGGGCTCTAAAAGAAAGAGAGCTGTTGAGGGAGACAGTCATCAAAAGCAAAATACAGGGGAGGGGGGCAAGGGGAAAGGGGAAAGAAAAGAGAAAAACATAACTTTGGGTAAATAAGATGGCAAGAAATACAGAATTAGTCATTTTAACTGTGAAAGTGAATGGGTTGAACTCTCCCATAAAAGAGAAGCAGATAGCAGACTGGATTAAAAGCCAGAATCCTACAATATGTTGTTTACAAGAAACACATTTAAATCATAATAATATATACCAAGTGAAGGTAAAGGGCTGGAGCAGAATCTATTATGCTTCAGGTGAACAACAACAACAAAAAAGCAGGGGTAGCAATCCTGATCTCAGATCAAGTAAAAGAAAAGATAGATATGATTAAAAGAGACAAAGGAAACTATATCTTACTAAAGGGTACCATAGATAACGAAGCAATATCAATACTAAACATATACATAAGTGGTATAGCATGGAAATTCCTAGTGGAAAAATTCAGGGAGATGCAAGAAGAAATAAACAGCAAAACTCTAATAGTGGGGGATCTCAACCTCCCTCTCTCAGAACTACATAAATTGAGCCACAAAATAAATAAGAAAGAAGTTAAGGAGATAAACAAAATGTTAGAAAAGTTAGGTGTGATAGATCTTTGGAGAAAATTGAATGGAAACAGAAAGGTGTTTACTTTTTTCTCAGCAGTTCATGGAACTTATACAAAAATTGACCATGTGTTAGGGCATAAAAAACCCAAAATCAAATGCAGAAAGTCAGAAATAATAAATGAATTTTTTCAGATCATGATACAATAAAAATTACTTGCAATATAAGGCCATGAGAAGATAGATAAAAAGTTAATTGGAAATTAAATAATCTACTCCTAAAGAATGAATGGATGAAAGAGCAAATCATAGACATAATAATTTCATTGAGGAGAAAGACAATAATGAGACAGCATACCAAAATTTGTGGGATGCAGTCAAAGCAGATGTAAGGGGTAATTTTATATCTCGAGATGCTTACTTTCATAAAATAGAGAAAGAGAAGATCAATGAATTGGGCTTACAATCAAAAAAGCTAGAAAAAGAACAAAGAAAAACGCCTCATTAAATACCAAATTGGAAATTCTGAAAATAAAAGGGGAGATTAATAAAATTGAAAATAAGAAAACTATTCAATTAATAAATAAAACTAAGAGTTGGTTTTATGAAAAAAAACAACAAAATAGATAAACCTTTAGTTAATTTAATTAGAAAAAGGAAAAAAGAAAATAAAACTGTTAGTCTCAAAAAGGAAAAGGGAGAACTTTCCACCAAAGAAGAGGAATTTAGAGCAATAATTAGGAGTTACCTTGCCCAACTTTATGCCAATTAATTTGATAATCTAAATGAAATGGAGGAATAGCTACAAAAATATTGATTGCCTAAGTTAACAGAAGAGGAAATAAATTATTTAAATACCCCCATTTTACAAAAAGAAATAGAACAAGCTATTAATCAACTCCCTAAGAAACAATCTCCAGGGCCCAATGGATTTACATATGAATTTTAGCAAACATTTAATGAACAATTAATTCCAATATTAAATAAACTATTTGAAAAAAATAGGGAAAGAAGGTGTTCTACCAAATTCCTTTTATGATACAGATACGGTGCTGATAGCTAAACCAGGTAGGGTAAAAACAGAGAAAGAAAACTATAGACCAATTTTCCCTAATGAATATTGAGGCAAATATCTTAAATAAAATAATAGCAAGAGATTACAGAAAGTCATCCCCAGGATAATACACTATGAGGAAGTAGGATTTATACCAGGAATTCAGGGCTGGTTCAATATTAGGAAAACTATCAGCATAATCAACTATATTAATAATCAAATTAATAAAAAACATATGATTATCTCAATATATGCAAAAAAAGCATATGATAAAATCCAACACCCATTCCTATTAAAAACACTAAAGAGTATAGCAATAAATGTATTTTTTCCTTAAAATGATCAATAGCATCTATTTAAAACCATAAGTGAGCATCATATATAGTGGGGAAAAAACAAGAACCATTCCCAAAAAGATCAGGACTGAAACAAGGCTGCCCACTATCACCATTACTATTCAATATTGTATTAGAAATGTTAGCTTTTGGTTAGTTCTCTTTTAAGAGAAGAAAAAGAGATTAAAGGAACTAGAGTTAGTAAAGAAGAAAACCAAATTATCACTCTTTGCAGATGATATGATGGTATATTTAGAGAACCTTACAGACTCAATTTAAAAATTACTAGAAACAATTCACAACTTTAGCAAAGTTGCAGGATTTAAAATAAATCCACATAAATCATCAGCATTTTTATATATAACCAACAAAGTCCAGCAGCAAAAGATACAAAAAAATTCCATTCAAAATAATTGTTGATAGTATAAAATATTTGGGAATCTATCTGCCAAGGGAAAGTCAGGAACTATACGAACAAAACTACAAATCACTTTCCACACAAATAAAGTAAGACTTAATCAGCAGGAAAAATATCAAGTGCTCCTGGATAGGCTGAGTGAATATAATAAAAATGACAATACCACCTAAATTAAACTACTTATTTTGTACCATACAAATCAAACTCCCAAGAATTTATTTTACAGATCTAGAAAAAAAATAGTAGCA
The DNA here is from genome assembly GCA_023553655.1 of Myrmecobius fasciatus. Lineage (NCBI taxonomy): Eukaryota > Metazoa > Chordata > Mammalia > Dasyuromorphia > Myrmecobiidae > Myrmecobius > Myrmecobius fasciatus. Next base: position 14,976 of record JAJPUD010011415.1, on the reverse strand, counting down.
AAGTTCATCTGGAAGAACAAAAGGTCAAAAATTTCAAGGGAATTAATGAAAAAAAAATGCTGATGAAGGTGGCCTAGCTATGCCAGATCTAAAACTGTATTAGAAAGCAGCGGTCATCAAAACCTTTTGGTACTGGCTAAGAAATATAGTAGTTGATCAGTTAAATAGGATAGGATCACAGGAGAAAAAAAGCAATAACTATAACAATCTAGGGTTTGACAAACCCAAAGACCCCAGCTTTTGGGATAAGAACTCACTATTTGGCAAAAACTGCTGGGAAAATTGGAAACTAGTATGGAAGAAATTAGGGCTTGAACTACACCAAACACCACATACCAAGATATGATCAAAATGAGTTCATGATTTAGACATAAAGAGTGACATTATAAGCAAATTAGAGGAACTTAGGATAGTTTGCCACTCAGATCTGTGAAAAAGGAAGGAATTTGTGTCCAAAGAAGAACTGGAACTCTTAACTGAACACTAGATAGATAATTCTGATTATATTAAGTTTTTATAAAAAGGTTTTGTACAAATAAAACTAATTCACAGAATATTAGGAGGGAAGCAATAAATAGGGAAATCATTTTTACATTTAAAGATTCTGATAAAGGCCTCATTTCTAAAATATAAAGAGAACTGACTGAAATTTATAAGAATTCAAGACATTCTTCAATCAATAAATGGTCAAAATGAACAATTTTCAGATGAAGAAATTAAAACTATTTCTAGTCATATGAAAAGGTGCTCCAAATCACTATTGATCAGAGAAATGCAAATTAAGACAATTCTGAGATACCACTACACATCTGTCAGATTGGCTAAAAT
>JAJPUD010011415.1:0-13554 GCA_023553655.1 Myrmecobius fasciatus | reverse complement strand
GCATTTTCACGCTCTCTATTGATGTTTGCTTGCATTATGTTTTCCTTGTCAGGTTTTTTTTTTTTTCTTGTAGATATGAATTTTCTTGTACAGCAAGATAACTGTATAAATATGTATACATATAATTGATTTGTCATATATTTAAACATAATTAACATGTATTAGACTTCTTGCCATCTAGGAGAGGGGATGGGTGGAAGGAGAGAAAAATTTGGAACAAAAGGCTTTGTAAGAGTCAATGTTGAAAAATTACCCATGCATATGTTTTGCAAATAAAATCTTTAATAAAAAATACATTTCCCCTATGATTACTTTATATTGCTCTGCTTTATGTACTTTTTTTAGTCAATAGTCAACAAATATATATTGAAGGTCTACTATGTACTTGGCATATTGCTATGTACGGGGATACAAATTTTTAAAACAAGACAATAACTGTCCTCAAGTTGCAGTTTTATACCGTACTGACATGAAAAAATAGACTGGTGATACGTGTCCAGACAGATAGAAAGATATAGATAGATAGATAGATAGATAGATAGATAGATAGATAGATAAAGATACATACAATACCTACATAGACAGATAGATAATAGATAAATTCTGTATATCATTTCTTTCCTCCCCCAATAGAATATAAACTTTGTCAAAACAAGTAGTACTTTTTTTCTTTGCATACTTACTTCTAGGATTGTATCCTGCACATAGTAGATGTTTAATATATTTTTGTTGAACTGTATTGATTAGTTTTCATAAAGTTGGCCCTACTTTAGGGCTACATGAGGTAACAGCCTGTAATTTGGAAAATCATGTAAACTTTGTAAAATTTTCTATCTAAACTAGCAAGAAAATGCTTTTTCTAGAATAATTTCTTCAGATTAGGAAACAAATATGAATGTATTGTTTTCAGGATACTGTTCAGATTAGATACCTAACTGAAAAGCATAGAAAATTTCTGAGCGAGGCGGAAACATAGCGATAAGTTCATTTCATTGATAGCTTAAGGTTTGGGGGAAAGTTCAATATAATTCAACACTGTGATAGAAAAGCTAATGGGATTGGATCCTTGGCAACATTAAGAAAGGAGTATCATCCAGCGATAAAGCAAGTGATAGTTCTCTATATCTTGTTATTGTCAGATTAAATGTTCGTATAATACCCAGATTTAATAATTCTAGGCACTGCTGTTTAAGATGGGCTATGGCAAATTAGGCGATTTCTAGAGGAAAACAATTAGGATAGTGAAAAGACTTGAGTCTTTGTCATATGGAGATGAAAGAATTGAGGTTGTTAGCTTATTGAAAAGAATATGAGGAAATGGATATGTCTTCAACATATGAAAGACTTTCTTGAGGAAGAGAGATTCAACTTGTTCTGTCTGATCCTTGAGGATAGAACCAGGAGCAATGGTGAACATGCAAAGAAAACAGTTTAGGCTTGTTGTTAGGGAGAAAAAAAAAAACTTTGTGAAAATTTGAGTCATTCAAAAGTGGAATAGGTTGTCTTGAGAGTTAGTGAGTTTCTCATCCTTGGAGGTCTCAACTGATGGGACAACTACTTGTTGGTTATGTGATAGCAGGAGTTCCTTTGTATATTGTTTTGATGTAAACCTCCAGAGTTGCCTTCTAATTTTTAAATCTCTTTGATTCTGGGAATTAAGAGAAGTCAAGTGATGACAATTGTGTAAGAACAAAGGTCTGTTTTGTTTTGGTCATGATCCTGAAGGGGATTAAGAACAAATTTTACCTACTTTTCAATTTTACCCATAACAAGTCCTGTGTCTGAGGAGAGGTTATAATAATAAGATATATTTCTTATATTTCAGCATTTGCAAGTGGTCAGTTTTGTCACCTGTAGATCAGAATATATAGAAATTAAAAGAGCCAAAAATAAAAACTTAGTAGTGGAAGTTCCTTTAAAAATATAGTTATAATACTCCCTTAATTATAAAATAAATACTTTCATCCAAATTAATAATTTTTTTGTTAAAAGCTTTTTATTTACAAAACATATGAGTGATTTTTCTACATAGACCTTTGCAAAACTTTTTTTTTTGTTCCAAGCTTTTCCCCTCCTTTCCCCCACCCCCACCCCTAGATGACAGGTAATCTAATAAATGCTAAATATGATAAATTATATGACAAATCCAATATATGTATACATATCTATACAGTTATCTTACTGCACAAGAAACATCAGATCTAGAAAGAGAGAAGAAAAAAACAGCCTAAGAAGGAAAATAAAATGCATGGAAATATTCACAGAAAGCATTAAAATGCTATGTTGTGGTTCACATTCAGTTCCCTCAGGCCTCTTTCTGGATGTATATGACTATCTTCATCACTGAACAATAGGAACTGGTTTGAATCACATCATTGTTGAAGAGAACCATGTCCATCAGAATTGATCATAGTATAGTCTTGTTGCTGTGTATAATGATTTCCTGGTTCTGCTGATTTCACTCAGCATCAGTTCATGCAAGTCTCTCCAGGACTCTCCAAAATCATCCTTCTGGTCGTTTCTTATAGAACAATAATATTCCATAACATTCATATGCCATAATTTATTCAGCCATTCTCCAATTGATGGGCATCCTTTCAATTTCCAGTTTCTTGCCACTACAAAAAGGGCTGCCACAAACATTTTTGCACATGTGGGTCCCTTTCCTTCCTTTAAAATCTCTTTGGGTTATAGGCTCCATAGAAACACTGCTAGGTCAAATGGTATGCATAGTTTGATAACTTTTTGAGTATAGTTCCAAATTGCTCTCCAGAATGGTTGGATCCATTCACAGTTCCACCAACAATGTATCAGTGTGCCAGTTTTCCCACATCCCCTCCAACATTCATCATTATCATTTCCTGTCATTTTAGCCAATCTGACAGGTGTGTAGTGGTATCTCAGAGTTGTCTTAATTTGCGTTTCTCTGATCAATAGTGATTTGGAGCACCTTTTCATGTGACTAGAAATAGTTTCAATTTCTTTATCTGAAAATTGTCTGTTTATATCTTTTGACCATTTATCAATTGGAGAATGACCATCCAAATTAATAATTGAGGAAGATGAAGGTACCAGTATTATAAGTAAGTGTATCTGCTCCTCCTTTTTAAGTAAACTTAAGCAATGGAAATTCAGATATATATGTAGACATTCAAAACAAAATAGGAAATAGCCATTCATTTGCAAAAAGATTCACCGTAGGACTCTGTCATAGAGTGGGGAGTTGCGAGGGAGAGAAGAAAAGGGGGAAATCCTGGGTTAGAAATCTGAGTCAGAGGACTTGGGTCCAAATCCTTACTCTGTGATTAATAAATCACAGCCTTGGTAACTTCTGATAGATCAACTTCCCCTTATGGGTATCCCCTTCTACAGTTTTCTCATATGTAAAATAAATGGGACTGAACAAGATCAGGTGTTGCTAACTACAGTTCATATCCAGACAGCCACTATATTTTTGTACAGCCCCTGAGCTAAACCTTTTCATGGCTTACAGGCTATACAAAAATAGACAGCAGGCCAAATTTGGCATGTGTCTCCGTTTACTCTCCCTTGAGCTTAACAATCTTTAAGGTCTCTTCTGGCACAAAATATATGATTCTTTAAATAGCAAGTACAACCTTCTCACTGAAAATGTGGTTTCATTTTCAGAAATTTTATTTTTACACGCAATTTTTAAAGAATTAAGCCTTCAATAAAAATACATTTATTAAGGAGTACATCTATAGTCCAAATTGAGAGAAAAAGAAATTGGCATTTGCTTTGCAAAGTTGCCCTAGAATTCTACCTAGATTGTAAAATCATGAATTGACAAGTCTGCCCACTCTCAATTGTTTTTTCCACTACCACTCCCTAGATATTTCAGTAGAGTTAGAGAAGTATCCTTGTCTTTGAAATAAATTATAGTCAATAGCCAATTTATATGTTACTAGCAATTTCCTCCTCAAGATTTTTTATTATTAGGTGATAATCCTGCTTTCTTATTGATATTTGTATAATCAAACACAACTCTATAATGGGTCTAAAAACAAGTCTGAGGACTTCTTCTGTAGGAAATTGTAAAACGAGGCCATACATTCCTAATGTAGTAAATAGTCTCTTGGTTATGGATTGTCTAAGTTACATTTCTAAATCAAAGCTCTTGTCCAACTTACACTAAAAAAAGTTATATGGTTAAACTACCCTAATATAACATGATCTCCTTGAGGGTCAGGACTGTTATTTTTCTTTCTGTGCCTCCAGAACTTAAGCCAATGCCTTACATGAAATACGTACTTAATGCTTGTTTATTAATTGGTTGATTGATCTTTACCATTTCAGTGACATTATGCTTTAAACTTATTCCACATTCAACTTTCTTTTTTCTTATGTTCTTAATAGTATTTATTTTTCCAAACATATGCAAAGATAGTTGTCAGCATTCAGTTTTGTAAAACTTTTGTTCCATATTTTTCTTCCTCCTTCCCTTAACTTTCTCCTCCCCAAGACAGTAAGCAAACTGATATAGGTTAAATATTGGCAATTCTTTTAAACATATTTCCATATTTGTCATGTTTTGCAAAAAAAAAATCTAATCAAGAGGGAAAAAACATGAGAAAGAAAAAAAAACAAGCAATTTTCTATGATGTTTAAACTTCAGTCAGGAGTGTGCTGAGGAGATGTCTCAAAGAAGCTTAGGTGATCTGATTGTTAAATGGGTAGTGTGAATATATTTATATTCCTCAGGAATCAGTGAAAGCTACAAATGAGGACTTGATTTACTTTTTTGTTGATTATTCAAAGATAAAATAAATGGAGAAAAATGAAAAGAATGAAGATTAAACATAAAACATGTGTCATACATATTTTTAAAAGAGGCAGTTGTTAATCTTTTATTATAATCTTACTATGTAACTTAAATTATGGTCATCGTCAGAAAAGACCTCAAATCTTTTTTCTCACAAATACTGAGTATAGGGACACAGAAACAAAGAGCTGAAATGTATCTCAAAGGTCATTTTATCATCTTGTATCAGAACAAGATTCCCTCATACAAAATATCAAGAACACAATCAAGAGTATACATTATTCAGGATCTTCAAGCAAAACATAGATACCTCCTTTCAGATAGTTCTTTTTGGGAGTTTTCCTTTAAATCAGATTAAATATGCCTTTCTGTACCTTAGGGTTGAATTTTTAGGTTTAGAAAAGCTGTTTTATATGTGTGTAGATATATGTGTGTAGAAATACATGTACACACAGAACACATTTATGTATACACATATATGCTTATGTGTTGTTTGTGTCTGTGAATTTGTCACATAATATATTTATACATATGCATGTATCTATATATGTGTGTGTATATATAAATTAATAAATATGTATGTATATAGTAGGTTTGGTTAAATTATATGTTCTAGGTAAAAATCGTTACATAACTTCTTATATGTTCTAAAATATAAGATTTTCAAATAAGAAATGCATTAAAAACAATGCTGCATTATATTGCAATAACAATAGGCCAGGCCACCAAGGGAAGGCCGTTCACTACTAGCTCTTTCTTTACTCTATAGGAAAAGTCGAGTTCTCAAGTTGAGCTAAAAGTTGGGTTCTAGAATCAATGTTTTAGAAATAGGTCCAAACCTAATGAGGTTAAACAGGCATGGTCCCACCTTGGAGAGAATGCCCTCAGGAAAGTACTTTTTCTCAGGAAAGTACAACAGATAAATTCAGCTCCTCTAATCATGATATTCATCCTATTCTAGGCCCCCAAATCTACTAAGCTTTACCTTGGTGTCTTAGCTTAGTCATAGAATCTCATTACACGTTCAAAAAGAGTTGTGATTTAGGGAAAACTCAAATTTGGGAGTCCTGTATCCCAACATTCACTTCCTAATAAGAATAGTGAAGGACAAATATAATTTTTTGTTCTCTAAAATTCTATATCAAGTCTCTTAAATCTGGCCTGGCTCCCTTAATCCTGTCAAATCCTTTTCCTCTCAAATACTAAGGCCTTCACTTCCTCTAATAAAGTTGCCAACCCCTCAGCCCGTTAAAATGCAAACAATTTTAAAATAACATCTTTGCTCTAACATAAAACAATAAATGGCTGGTTTTCAGAAAGATAATCTGCTAGCACAGGTTGGGGCTCCCTTTGAGCTATTTTAGGTCTTCACAGACTGGAAAAATGAACTATGCCAGCCATTTGTCAGCTATTGTCTTTATAAAATATTTGATCTAATGTTGCTTTGCCTTTTCTCCTGAGACTGAATGGAAATATCTTTACATTACAATCCTAATAAGAGAATAAATGTTTCTTGACAATGCCCCTCTGTTAGACACGGTGCTTTATTTTGTAACTATTATATGAAGGACCTGCTTATTCTAGGAAGCTGGCTGTATAGGAAAAAGCAGAAGAGTTTTAGATGAAAGAAAGACAGATTAAGGATTATGTTTAGTAATAAAGAAAGAAAAAAAACAGTCCTTCTTTTCCAGATGTCCTCTTCATGTTACGAAATGGAGTTGTGGTTCCCCCCTCCATTGAATTTCATTTTTTTTAATGATTCTGGCTACAAGGGTTGAAAGCTTTTGGCTAGGTCAGCTTGATCTTGTGGCTTCTCTTAGCCATTGGGGCCTACACCTCAGAGGGTTTTCAGTTTTTACTGGAAGTTTAAAATGTATTAGCTAAATGGGGGAAGGGAGAAGAGATGAGTGTGTGTCTGTGTGTGTGTGGGTGTGTGGAGCAATAGCACTCTGGTGTTTTGTTTGTTTTTTCTGTTTGGTTTTGTCAAGAATGATTACAGGACAAATTTGGGGCTTTAAGTGGATAAATCAATCTGACTAAATTACCACCCCTTCAATTAGCTAGAGCAGAATTGGGGAGGTAAGAATGAAAGGCCTTTTTTTTTCTTTTCTTTTTTTCCTTTCAGTATAAAGACAAACAAATACCTAAAATCATAGAACAGAGAGAACATGATTTGTAACCTTAGAGGAAAAACAGAAGGTAATTGGCCTGACCTAAAGTTCAAGTAACATTTTTAAATTCCCTGGGTTGTGTTTTTTTCTCCCTGAGGGTACAGAAAGGAACCTCAGTGGTGTAGGGGAAAACATAATGGATCTGGGTTCAGAAAATATGGGTTCAAGACTTGGCACTCTCACTGACTTCTTCCGTGACAAAGGACAATTGCATCACCTTTCTTTGCACCCTAGTTGCTTCATAACTAAAATGAAAGTTTGAATTTGATGACCCCTAAGATACCTTCTGACTCTAAATCTTGTTTACTTAGAAGTTTAACTTTTATCTTAAAAACCTTCTTTGAACATAAAGTTCTTATTCTTGGAAACATCCATGATTTAGAAATCAAAAGCAAAGATCCTTGATTATAAACAAATAGGTGATTTCAAAGAGGAAACAGAGTTTGCATATACTTGAAAGAATAATTAGAATTTTAGAAGACAGAAATATGGGGGCAGTCATACTCAGATTTGAAATAAGTAAAGGCAAGAAGGAGGAAAAAGAAAAGACCCATTAGTATAGAGCACCTAGTTCAGTTTAGCTGGAGTACAGAAAAAAATGGAGAGCGATCATATGACAAAGTTGGAAAATTAGACTAGATTATGAAGGACCTTGAATGACAAACTGATAATAGTTGTTCTTTTCTAAACAGTAGAAGACAAATGAAAAGTAGTAAAAAAAAATTTTCAGGTCACAGTATTAACAGCATGGAGGACAAAACATTTTTCTCGTAGGTTTATTATCACTCAAAATTCCTCCCCTCCCCCCAAAAAAAATTCTGAACAAAAAATAAAGTAGTTTTCACCAAGAATCATTACAAGGTAAAAACCTGATAAATAGACTATAATACTTAATCCCTAATGTGCCCACTTAGTAGTCCCTCCCCCAGCAGCCATCGTGCCTGAGTCTGGATGTGCAAAGGAATCCACTGCTTTTCCTCTGAGATGCATTTAGCAATTTCCTTGCTTTTGCTGGATTTTCTACTCACACATCTCTGCTCCTGTCATTATGCTACCATTTTGTGGCATTATAGGACTCAACTCTGCTCTTTCTATCCAGGAAGAGGAGGCATGGAAGAAGGGATACTTCCTCTTGTTTATAGTTGCAAATTCTACTGCAACAGACCTTGTCTAGAGAATCAAAGTGAAGGATGAACAAGATTAAATCCCAGTATGTAATATGTGATTCCAGCAGGCATGAAGAAAAAAGAGACTAACATATGGCTGGGTTCAATTCTGTCTCCAGAAGTCAATTGGGACAATGAGTGATGCTGTTGAAAAGTGAGTTTCCCAGCATATGAAGAGGGTGAGAAAGCTTTGAGGTTCAAACCTTAGTAAATCCTCCATCAGGGGAAGTAGTCACTAAATGAATGAGAGGATAGTATAAGGAAAAGAGAATGAAATTAACAAAGGTCTCAGGAGAAATGAAACAGTTAAAGATCTTTAGTATAAGCAGATAAACAAAGAAAAAATAAATGACCTACTCAGCCAAATGAATCAAGATACCTATGAATAACTATTAAATGACAGAGGAAAACAAATCTATACCTGATAAGGCAAAGGTACATGAATTTTCTAGAGAGCATGGGATCATAGCAGATTTTTTTTAGAAAATTAAGAATTTTAAAAGCGAAATCTGTGGTTTTAATGGAAAAAATAATTAGCAAAATGAAAAAAAGAAACTTTAATCCATTGTGCCAAGTTTTTTTCCAAAGAAATAAAGGAGATAAAAACTAATTACTAAATTATTACAAAATCACAAATATGTGGAAGTGAAAGACAATCTGGAAGAAAAGAAGCAAAAATAAATAATACTAAAAGAACCCATGATCAGAATACGACATTTCCCAGTTGAAAAATGGTTAAAGGATATGAACAAACAATTTTCAGATGAAGAAATTGAAGCCATCTATAGTCATATAAAAAAATTCTCTAAATCATTATTGACTAGAGAAATGCAAATTAAAACAATTTTGAAGTATCACCTCACATATCTCAGATTAGGTAAAATAACATGAGAAGATATTGATAAATATTGGAAGGGATGTGGTAAAACCTGGACATGAATGCATTGTTGGTAGAATCATGAAATGATCCAACCATGCTAGAAAGCAATATGGAATTATGCCCGAAGGGCTATTTAACTGTCCATATCTTTCCATCCAGCAGTGTCACCATTGGATCTGTTTCCCAAAGAGATCATAAAAGAGGAAAAAGAGCCTAGATGTGCAAAAAGGCTTGTAGCAGTTCTTTTTATGTTGGCAAAGAAATGGAAAATGAATAGATATCTGTCAATTGAGGAATTACTGAATAAACTGTCACATATGCAAGCAATGAAATGTTTTTGTTCTATAAAAAATTATGAACAAGCTGATTTTAGAATGTCCAGGAAAGAGTTACATGAATTAATACTGAGCGAAACAAGCAGAACCAGGAATACATTGCACACAGTAACAACAAGATTGTGATGATCAATTATGACAGACTTAGTTCTTCTCAGCAATTCAATGATCTAAGGCAATCCCAATAAACTTTGGATGAAAAACATCATCCACAACTAGAGAGAAGGCTATGGAGACTAAAAATAAATCAATATATGCTATGATCACTTTTTTTTCCTTTTTCTTCTTTTTTTTCTCTTGTGGCTTTTTCCTTTTGTTCTGATTTTTCTCTCCCAACATGATTCAAGAGGATATTTTTTTTTAAATGAATGTACATATATAATGAAAAAAAGTTGTTTTTACATGTAAGTGGCAAAAATAAAAATAAAAAAGAACCCATAGTCTCCATACAAGAAAATTCTATTCTCAAAGATAACATGTTTGGAGCAAAATGAAAATTATAGTTTTCATAAAAAAATACAATAAATTAAAAAAATCCTAAACACCACAATTCAAAGAAAAACATGCAAAATATTGCCTCAAATTTCTAAAGACATGTCAATTGAAATAATTCAATTTAAAAGTTGTCTCTTGCAAACTCCAAGATACATAGTAGTTAATTTCAATAAGAAATAACAAACTATGCATAATATGAATACAAAAAGACGGTAATTACAAACATGCTATCAAAATAAAACCAAAATTCTTAACAAAAAAAAAATAAATGAGGAAATTACATTTTACTAAAATAGAACAAACTAATAACAACATTAAACTTATATGTTCCTAATCCCTTACAAACTAAATTCATAAAGAAAAAAAAAACAACTAAATCTAAATCACAACTCATTGCAAATACCAACAAAACAAACAACAAAATGTGGCAAGTCCTCAAAAAAGATGAGAATACAGGTCACCTTCCTTGTCTCCTAAGGAACCTATATTGGGTCAGGAAGTAAAAGTTTGAACTAGTCATGGAGTAACTAATTGTATTGAGATTGGGAAAAAAGTATGATGTGGCTCTTTATTGTCACCTTATTTATTTAACTTATATGTACAATATGCAAAATACTAGATTGCATGAATCAAAAGTTATAATTAAGTTTGTTTGAAGAAATCTCAATAATCTCAAATATGCAAATGATACCACTCTGATGACAGAAATTGAAGAATTAATAAGCCTTAATGTGGGTGACAGAGAGCAGAAAAGCTTGCTTGAAGTTTAACATTAAAAAAACAAACAAACAAACAAAACAAAACAAAAAGAAAACCTGGTAACTGGTCTTGGCAAATATAGGGAAAAAGAAATGAAAGTAGTGTCAGATTTTGTATTCTTGGGTTCAAAGGTCATTACAAATGGCAAGTATAACCAGGAAATTATGACACTTCCTTAGAAGAAAAGCTATGACGAATCTGGATGGTATACTAAAAAGCAAAGCTGTCACCTTGCCAAAAAGGTTCACATAGTCAAAGATATGTTTTTCCAATAGCAAGATTTGTGAGAATGGATTATAAGGGAAACTGTACACTATAAAATTCATACAATAGTATGAATTGGGATATTGAAAAAGACATTTGAGAATCCCTTGGACAACAGGAAGGTCAAATCAGTCAATACTTAAAGAAATTAATTTGAGCTGTTCACTGGAAGGTCAAATACTGAAGCTGAAGCATAAATATTTTGGCCTCATAATGAAAAGACAGGATTTATTGGAAAGGATCTTGCTATTAGGAAAGATTAAAGGCAAAAGGAAAAGAGGATGGCAGAGATGTCATGGAAGCAATGAACATGAATTTGAAGAGACTTTGGAGATAGTGGAGGATAGAAGGGCCTGAATTGCAATGGTACAGGGAATCACAAAGAGTTGGACCCAACTGAATAAATAAATGAACAACAAAAAATAGCTAAACAAAAGGGAAAATATAAAACTGAACAAATTTCTAATAAAAGTAGAGATAAAAGAAATATGGCATCATTTAAATGGGCCTGCTGAAGAATGTCTAGTTACTACATTAAATTTTTACCAAAAAATGTTCAAGTAGTAGGGCATAAATATTTTGTAAATAAATATAAAAATCAGAAATAGTAAATATACCATTTATATATCACAATACAATAAAAATTTATTAATTCAGGAAGTATGAATAAAAGACTATTTCAATAATATTCTAAATAATGATGGGACTAAATAACAGATCAAAGAAACAATAATAACATGAAAGAAAATGATAATGTTGAAACAATGTATAATACTTTATGGAATCTAATTAAAACAGTCCTCAGGAGAAAAAAATATGCCTTGAAAATATATCAATAAAATAGAAAAGGAAAGAACCAGTAAATATTTACTTTAAAATAAGAGTGAAAATAAAAAATAATTAAAATTAAAGCAAAAAGAAATGTTGAAAACACTAGGAGAGAACAACAAGCAAGAAGTAAAAAAAATAATAGAAATGATCAACATAACTCAAATCTGGTTATTTGAAAAGTTTAACAAAATTAACAAACCTCTAGTGAAACCGGTTAAATAAAAAGAGAGCAGAAAATCAAACCAACAAAATAGAATATAAACTAAGTTATGTCAAAACCTGAAAAGACAAAAAAATTGTCAAAATCTATTATGCATAATTATGTACTTAAAAATACAAAAGAAATAGAAAAAATCAACAAAATATAAAATATCAGAAGTAGCAAAAATAAACTAGAGATCTTAAATAATACATTCTCAGAAAAAGAAATAGAAGCAGCTATTAATGAACTACCAATAGATTGAGGAATCATCTGATCCTGATAAATCCACTATTACTAATACTATTACTATTACTAATAATTTTCAAAAATTCAGGAAACTACCAGATCAGTTTTTTGAGACAAAAATAATCCTATTATCCAATCAAAGAGAGGTAAATCAAAAATTGGCATTATTAATAAATATCGATGTAAAGGTTTTAAATAAAATCCTGTCAGAGACCACAGTTATTCATCTGAGAAGTCATTCATCATGACCAAATTGGATTTAAGCCAGGGATGCAAGGATGGTTCAACGTTAGGAGAACTAATCAACATAATTAATCCCGTCAAAAATAAGAACATCCTAACTTGTATGATATCAGTAGATACTGAAAGGAGAAAAGACTCTCTGATAAAGTACTATAATCATCGATATAAAAAACACTGTTTGTTGTTGTTCAGTCGTTCAGTTGTGTCCCATTCTTCATAACTCCATGGAACATAGCATGTCAGGCCCTTTTTATTATCTATTATCTCCCCAAATCTGTCCAAGTTCATATTTGTTGTTTCTATTATATTATCTACTGATCTCATTCTCTGTTGTACCTTTCTCTTTTTGTCTTCAATCTTTCCTAACATCAAGATCTTTTCCAATGAGCTCTGACTTCTCATTATAGGATTACTGTATTTAAGCTTCAGCATTTGTCTTTCAAATTAATAGTCTGAATTAATTTCTTTGAGTACTGACTAATTTATTCTCCTTGCTGTCCAAAGCTCTATCAAAAGTCTTCTCTAAAAATTGACTCAAATATATAAGAATTCAAGCCATTCTCCAATTGACAAATGGTCAAACGATATGAACAGACAATTTTCAGACGAAGAAATTGAAACTATTTCCGGTCACATGAAAAGGTGCTCCAAGTCACTATTGATCAGAGAAATGCAAATTAAGACAACTCTGAGATACCACTACACACCTGTCAGATTGGCTAAAATGACAGGAAATGATAATGATAGATGTTGGAGGGGATGTGGGAAAACTGGGACACTGATACATTGTTGGTGGAACTGTGAACGGATCCAACCATTCTGGAGAGCAATTTGGAGCTATGCTCAAAAAGTTATCAAACAGTGCATACCCTTTGACCCAGCAGTGTTTCTACTGGGCCTATATCCCAAAGAGATTTTAAAGGAGGGAAAGGGACCCACATGTGCAAAAATGTTTGTGGCAGCCCTTTTTGTAGTGGCAAGAAACTGGAAATTGAAAAGATGCCCATCAATTGGAGAATGGCTGAATAAATTATGGTATATGAATGTTATGGAATATTATTGTTCTGTAAGAAATGACCAACAGGAGGATTTCAGAGAGGATTGGAGAGACTTGTATGAACTGATGCTGAGTGAAATCAGCAGAACCAGGAGAACATTATACACAGCAACAAGACTATA
>JAJPUD010011414.1:23928-54779 GCA_023553655.1 Myrmecobius fasciatus | reverse complement strand
CAGACAAGATTAGGAGGGAAGCATCAAATTGGGAAATCATCTTTACATTTAATGGTTCTGATAAAGGCCTCATTTCTAAAATTTATAGAGAATTGTCTCATATATATAAGAATTCAAGCCACTCTTCAATAGATAAGTGGTCAAGGGATATGAACAGACAATTTTCAGATGATGAAATTAAAACCATCTCTAGTCATATGAAAAGTTGCTCCAAATCACTATTGATCAGAGAAATGCAAATTAAGACAACTCTGAGATACCACTACACACCTGTCAGATTGGCTAAAATGACAGGAAAAGATAACGATGAATGTTGGAGGGGATGTGGGAAAACTGGGACACTAATACATTGTTGGTGGAACTGTGAACGGATCCAACCATTCTGGAGAGCAATTTGGAGCTATGCTCAAAAAGTTGTCAAATTGTGCATACCCTTTGACCCAGCAGTGTTTCTACTGGGCCTATATCCCAAAGAGATCTTAGAGGAGGGAAAGGGCCCCACATGTGCAAGAATGTTTGTGGCAGCCCTTTTTGTAGTGGCTAGAAACTGGAAACTGAAGGGATGTCCATCAATTGGAGAGTGGCTGAATAAATTATGGTATATGACTGTTATGGAATATTATTGCTCCGTAAGAAACGACCAGCAGGACGATTTCAGAGAGGCCTGGAGAGACTTGCATGAACTGATGCTGAGTGAAATGAGCAGAACCAGGAGATCATCATACACAGCAACAACAGTATTACATGATGATCAATTCTGATGGACATGGCTCTCTGCAACAAAAAAATTGTCTCAAACCAGTTCCAATTGTTCACTGAAGAAAACCATATACACCCTGAGAGAGGGATATGAAATATGGACTACAATGTAACATTTGCATGCTCTCTATTGAGGTTTGCTTGCATTGTGTTGCCTTTCTCTGATTTTCTTGTTTTCTTGTAGATAGGATTTTTCTTGCATAACTTGTCAAGCATTTCAACATTATTAACATGTAGTGGACTTCCTGCCATCTAGGGGAGGGGAGGGGACTGGGGGTAAAATTTGTAATGGAAAGCTTTGTAAAGATCAATGTTGGGGAACTACCCATATATATGTTATACAAATAGAAAGCTTTAATAAAAAATTCATAAATAAGGAAATTAAGGCTCTGAGAATCAAATGATTTGAGAACGGTCAAAAAATTAGGCTGAAACAATATTAAAATCCAGTTCCTGTGATGTAAAATCCAGCATTCTTTACACTATACCAAGCTATTTTATTTTACTAAAAAGCACAAAAACAAACATGTGAAAAGAGCATTGCACCAGTAGTCAAGGGATCTGGGTTCCAGTCATGAATGTGTCACTAATTTATGTGTGATCTTGGGCAAGAACTTCTCTATGGGTCTCTACTTCTTTGAAAGTTGAAAGAGTACCTATCTTGGAGAAAAGGGACCTGAGTTTGAATCTTCAGTGACTTAATAGGGGATATTAAGAAAGTTAGTAATCATTTTGAACATCAGTATCTTTTTCTAGACAAAGAAATAGCCATCAAGTGGAAAGGTAACTTATCCATTTTCATTCTGGAACAGCCAGGATGCAAATGCAAGGATTCTTTGTTTACTAGCTGGCACTCTTTCATATTTTCCTCTAACTCTGCTTCTTTAAAAGGAATGGAAGTTGCAGGAAC
This sequence comes from Myrmecobius fasciatus, assembly GCA_023553655.1. Classification (NCBI taxonomy): domain Eukaryota; kingdom Metazoa; phylum Chordata; class Mammalia; order Dasyuromorphia; family Myrmecobiidae; genus Myrmecobius; species Myrmecobius fasciatus. The sequence continues at coordinate 53,110 of JAJPUD010011414.1, read as the reverse complement.
TTGGATTTTTCAGATATGTAAATATTTCTTACATCCTTTTCTGCAGATACAGCTTGATTTGTCACAATGAATTCCAACTGTGTCCCCCTGCACCTCCAAACATTTACTGGGCAGTTTAAATAGTAATCATTGACTGTTTTCCCAGGATACACTCTGATGTTATTGTTAAAGAATCTTAGAAACAATGGAGTAGAGATATATTTTAATGAATTTATGAGGATTCCCCTCCCATAAGGTAAAATACAAAATACCCACATCAGGATGAAGCAGTTATGGCTTGAAGGCTTGGATAGAACTATAGATCCTACATTTCAAGATAATTTATTGGGCATAATTAGGCATTAACTATTCCCTACTATTCTCCTTCCCCCCCAACAAAGTTGCCTTTTCTTTGGAGCAAATATTAAAGGAAGAGTCTCTAAATATAATCTGATAAGCATTAATATATGGAGTCTTGATTTGTCTATTCTATTCCACAATAACAAAAAAGAAAATTGATCATATTATCTACATGAAGGGTATATGCTTATTATAATGGGATGACAGTCATCCATAGAAAATTCCTAAAGAGATTAATCTTAATTAAGATAATTCTTTGGAGAGCATTACGGGAACTAAAATTCTTTCTCAGTTCTCTTGAGGACTAACACTTGAGTAGAACCCAGAGAAGAACTAATTGTAAGTTGAATATATGATCACCTGTCTGGTAGATTTCAAGGGAATGGGGAGTGATCCCTTTATCTTCTTTTAAAAATCCAATACACTTTTGTAAAATAAGGGAACTCTGTTTAAAGAGACAGGTTTGAGACACATGAAAACAGAACTAATAATACTGGAGTAGAAGCTAAGTGTTCTATAGGTGGTAGAGACTCAACTTGATTAAATATTTATTAAGCGAAATGAATTACCAGTTAAATAAAAATAAAGAAGTAGTACTTCTTTTAGATACTAGGGATGTAGCCTAGATTCTCCTGGACAAGCAATATTATAGGAGTTCAAAGGAGGAAGAATTGTGCATTTGGTGAGCTTTATGAAAGAGGCATTTCAGCACCATGGCCAGCAAAGCTGGACCCAATAGAGCTTCAATGAGACTATTATGTATTTGTCAGAAAGTGTAACATGGAGATTGAAGGAGAGGAAAGATCAGTGTCTATTGGCAGTAGTTTCTCAATAAGGTTGGGCAGTAGATAGAACACTGGGCCTGGAGTCAGAAAAAACTGACTTCAAATTCAGTTTCAGACACTTACTAGTTGTGAGACCTTGGATAAGTCACTTTACTTAATGATTCCATCAGCTTATTCAACTATTAAGTGGGGATAATAATTAATCCTCCCAGGGTTTATAAGGATAAAATAAAATAATATTTGTAAAATATTTGCATAGTGTCTGACACTTAGTAGATGCTATATAATGACATTTTTGTTTATTTAACTATTATTACTTATAAGACAATTCTATTACGGAACCTCTTGACATATTTTTGTAATTCAAAACCAGATTTATAAGCTTGTAAGCCACATCAATGGAAAGACCTTCATTTGGATCTTCTGGAGCCTTCTCTGATGTGGCTTCATTTTTATCCATCTCTTCCAGAATTCTGACCTTTGGCAGGTGGTCAAAGGAATTGATTATTTTTTCTACTTTTTTTCTCCCTCTGGGTGTCCATGTACTCATATAACTTTACTTTGTCCTTCAGTGACTGGAGTGAGGTTGGGGGTCAATTTTTCAGAAGAGGTGAATCTTTGATGATAAGGCCTTTCTGAGACAGTACACTGACTATATCACTAGCATGGAAACTGTCTGAAGCTTTGTTCCAACAATATTAGCCAGTGTTTGAGATCTCTAAGCACAATAGGTAACTTTGAAATTAAACTTTTATTAATAGAGAGGTATCAGGGAAAATTCTTTAAAGCAGGGGAACAAAAGTCAGAGAGTTAGAGAAAATATGCAAGACCATCCCAGCTACATAGGGAATTTCTATTGTATCAGTTTCCACAGTTGATTAAAAAAGTCACAATCCTTTTGCAGAAAGACAGCTATGAACATCTGGATAGACAGTTCTTTATACCAATTTTTCTTTAGAAAAATGCTTCTAATATCTAGTCTAACTCTTTCATTTTAAAGGTTAGGAAACTCAGGTCCACTGAGTGACTCGATGACTCTAATTGTCCTGCATCCTTTTCTTCTTCAATCTCTCATTTGGGGAATTTATTAGTTCCCATGGGTTTAATTAACATTTCTATGTACTTTGTTCCCAGAGCTATATAACTAACCCTAGTCTCTCTGTGGAATTCTAGTTTCCAATAGCTTATTATATATTTAAAACTGGATATGTCATAGCCCTCGCTAAAGTAACATGTTTAAATAGAACTCATCAGAATTTCTCCTACTCTATCCCTTTTCTGAATTTGTCTATTTCTGTCATGGATATCACTATTTTTCTGGGGTTCAAGTTCATGATTATTTTAAAATCTTAACTCTCAATCAGCTCTCATATGAAATAATTCATGAAATTGTATCTCTCCTCTATATATATATATCTGTGTCTGTTTCTCTTTCTCTCATGCACATGTACTTGTGCATGTATGCACACACTTTATCATCTCCCATGGATTTGATTCTCTATTCTGATGACTTCCAAATCTATGCATCCAGATCCAGTCTTTCTCCTAACCTTCAGTTAGTAAGTTCCACTTACCTATATGACATTTAAAAATGAATGTCAGAGAAACTCATTCTTTCCAAAACAGAACTTACTACCTTCTTCATCTTCGCCAAATCACTCCTCTTCCAAACTTCCAGATTTCCTTTGATTATTCCAGGATATTTTCAGTTTCTAAGATTTGGAACCTTTGCATTATCCTTCACTTCTCATTTTTCTTTGACCCACAGTTGTAATCATTTGATAAATCTTCTCATTTATACAAAATCTCTCAATTTGACCACTATTCTCTGCTCACATCACTCTTACTTCAGCCCCTTATCATTTCTCACCTGGATCACTGAAAAGGTCTTTGCAATTGCTCTCTCTGCCTTGTCTCTTCCCATTTCAGTCTAGCCTCCATATGACTGCCAAAGTCATATTCTTTAAAGACTGATGTCACCTCTACCTACATTCAACAAACCTCATTGTATTATTGCTTCTAGAATAAAATATAAATTCTTCTTTTTAACTTTTTTAAACCCTTCATGACTTTGTCCTAAATTACATTTCCAGTATTATTGGATATTACTTCCCTTTCAGATTTAGTCAATATGACCTTATTGCTGTTCTTAACATTCAACAATTCATTTCCTATCTCTGCACCTTTGCAATGTTTAGTACCAGTACTTAGAATATACTCCCTCCTCTCCTGTATCCAAGAGAATTATTCTCTTGCCTCAAGAGGAAACTTAAGTACCTCCCTCTATATAAAGCCATTTCTGATCCTCTGAACTACTTCCCTCAAACTTGTACATATCAAAGTTTGTGTTTCTTCTCTTCATATATGTTTAGAAGATACTTGCATAGGTCTTTGTTTTATTTTATTTTTTTCTGTTAAGTTTTTTATTAGGAGAGATTGATATTTTCATTGTATCTCTTTCTTGAGGGCTTAGCCCTTGATAGGTGCTTAATAAATGCATATGAATGAAGTGATTAATCTCTCACATTTATTCACTTCTTCTACTGATACAGCTACTACTCTAGTTCATAAGCTCATCTCCTCTTTCTTGGACAACTGAAATAAGCCTTTTCATTGGTCTTTTTTCACTCAAGTCTCTCTCCACTTCAATCCATTCTCCACACATTTGCCAAATTGACTTACTTAAAAGAGAAGATCTGACCATATCACTGCCCAATTCAATAAATTCTAAAGCCTCCATATTGCCTTTAGAATAAAATATGAACTCCTCTGCCTGGTTTTTCAAGCTATCACATCCTGACTCCAACCCATCTCTTTAACTTTGTTGTATGTGACTCCCCTTCCCAACTCAGTGACCCAGCCATATGGGACATTGTGTTCCTCATATTTGCCACTTCATCTCCCCTTTGCATGAATTATTCTCTCCTTACTTCTGCCTTTAGAATACCTTATTTGCTCCAAAAGTACTTATTACATGATTCACCCTTGTGATTTCTTTCTAGCTTCTAACACCATCACAAAGAAAATCACCTCGAATTTATTTTGTGTTTTATAATATATATGTATACACAACACACACATATACAAATATACATGTATGTGTATGTGCACATATACACGTACAAACATATACATATATCCATATATGTATTTGTGTATGTATATCTGTGTGTGTGTGTGTGTGTATGTGTACATATTGGTCTTTTAGTAGAACAACAGACGGTCAGTTCCTTGAGGGTATGTTTCAGGTTTCAACTTTGTTTCTCTATGAAACAGGTCCTGGCACATAATATGCACTTAATAGATGCTTTTTAATTAAGTGATTCTATGATCAAGGTCACAATAGTCTTCAGCAGAGATGAAACTCAAACCCAGGTCCTCTAGTTCCAAAATTGAATGTTGTCTCTCCTTCCAAATATCTTCCCCTCAGTTTTCATCTTTCATTTAACAGGTCTTCCTTTTTATCATGGTTTGGAAATCAGATGCTTCAATGGATTTATAGAGGACTGGAACATTTTATCATATATTGATGTGTATACATGTGTATAGATTCTGCTGACATGATATTAATTTTTAAATGTTACATTTGATCTCAGAGTTATAATTAACTTTTATAATTAATTTTTTCCTGAAAATACACAGAGATTGAATTGTTAAAAAGGATTGAAGAATTCAGCCATAGTCCCAGTAGAGATCAAAGCATTCAGTTTTCAGTGGCCCCTCAGACTTCTTCCTCTTTCCATATAGATTTACTATTGATTAAAGTCATTTTCTATAGTTAGATTTCTTTTCTTTAATATAATGAATTATTTCAAAGCAGGAATTGTGTAACTTCTGCTGATGCCCCAGGATTTGGGAATTTTATCCTCAGGATATACTGCATCCAGTCTCCTGCCATTTGGATAATGTCACACCCATGGAGACAAGTTTCCTGCTTATTCCCCTTCCTTTTTGTCTGTGAAGCAGGGGGTCTAGGTATTTATTTTTAAATGGGAGATAGGGATGGGGGTGTGCATGCATGTATGAGAGCAGAATATGCATGAAATGATTCATTATTCCCAGGCCATCTCCTCACCAGTTGTCTTGTTATTGGTACCAAAGACCATGCCCTGAAGGATGTCACATCTCTGAATTCCCAGTCTGAGTCCCTAATGTTCTAAGAAATGAGTGTTTTATGTTTTCCTCTATATCAGGACATCTCTAGTCATGCGTTGTGACCATAGTCTTTCCACTGAACATATTCTATTTGGGACTCATCATTTTCCTCCCATACTTCTAGTTGTGGGACTATAAACAGATTTGCATGGGCAACATTACTAGAACAATTTTATCAATATAACCCTCCTATGTTTTATTCACCAATCAGGTAACGTTTCAAACTAAACTTCTTATTTCTGGCTTTCTTATATGTGCTATCTCCTTTAATTGGAATGTAAGTTCCTTGAGGGAAAAATATATTCAATTTTGAATTTGTATTATCAAAATACAACATTGTGTTTGGTTTAATAAATTCCTTTTCATTTGTTTGTTTATGTATTCAATTGTTTTTTTCTTCATTGCATAGACATAGACACACATATTCATCTATACATGCATGTATATATACATATATGTAATACATGTAAATGTGCTTTGTGAGGTCAATGCTTATTATAGGCTAGTTACTGTGCTAAATATTGGAAATACAAAGAAGGAGCCGAACATAGTCCCCTCTTAAGAAGCTCATTTTCTAATGGAGGTAAAAAGATTCAAGAATAAAATGTACCTTCAAAATATTAGAGTATTAATGAAATATAATCTCAGGGGGAAAGAACAAGAAATGGATGACAGAAGGAAGAAATGGCAAAGATCACCTGCTGAAGCTATGATATGAACTGAGTCTTAAAGGAAGCCTGAAAGCCAGAAAATGGCTTTTATTCCAAATGGAATGAGGGATAATAAGTGAATTATTAGAGAAGGAAAATGAGATGTATATGAGAAATAGCAAAAAGAACAGTTTCACTGGGATTGTAAAATGCACAGAAGAAAGTAAGGTATAAGAAGACTGGCTAGTAAAGGGTAAGGTTATGGACTTCCTTCAGTATCAGATATAGGACTTTATATTTTATCTTGGAGATGATAGGGAGTCACTGTAGTTTATTGAAAAGGAGAGCAATATAGTCAGACTTGAACTTTAAGAAGATCACTTTGGCAGATATGTAGGTGATAGGCTGAAGAAGAAGGAGATTTACAGTGGAGAGATATGTAAGAAGGTTATTGTAGTAGTCCAGGAACAAGGCGATTAGGGCATAGACAAATATTATGGCTGTGCAGTAGGGAGAAGAGGACATGTACTAGAGATGTGAAAGTAGAAACTTCAAGTTTTGGCAATAGATTGGAAATGTGATTGAATGAATGAAATGTTGATCATGATGATGAACTCAAAAGTAAACTAGATATTTTCTTTTTTTTCTTTTTAAAGCTTTTTATTTTCAAAACCTATGCATGGATAAATTTTCAACATTATATAGCCTTGTGTTTCAGATTTTCCCCTCCTTTTCTCCACCTCCTTCCTTGGATAGAAAGCAATCCAATATGTTATACATGTTAAAATATATGTTAAATCCAGTATGTTTAAACATGTTTATACAATTCTCTTGCTACACAAGAAAAATCAGATCAAAAAGGAAATAAAATGAGTAAGAAAACAAAATGCAAGTGAACAACAACAAAATGTGAGAATGTTACGTTGTGGTCCACATTCAGTTCCCACAGTCCTCTCTCTGGGTGTAGATGGCTCTCTCCATCACAAGATCATTGGAATTGACCTGGATCTTCTCATTGTTGGAAAGAGTCACATTCATCAGATAAAATAGATATTTTCAAGAGGGAGGAGTTTCAGGATGGTGTTCTTATAATAAACATTTTTGAACCATGTAGAATTTGAGATGCCCTATGGTACAATCAGTTCAAATAATGCAGAAATAAGTTGGTGGCATATGAATGTATCTCAGGAGAGAGTTTAAATCTGGATATATAGATTTGAAAATAATTTGTATAAAGATCATAAATTGAATCAATGAGAGGCTGTGAAATCACCAAGGATTAGAGAGTACAGAGAGAAAAGAGAAGAGGTACCAGGACAGAGTTTTGATGAATTATCAGTGAATATGACATGTATGAAGGACCATGAGGTATTTTTCAAACTGTATGTTTGAGGGTGAGTATGCATGTGCATAAAGAACTTGTGTGTTCTTTATGGGAAGCAATTTCTTTCATTGTCTTGTATCCATAGTATCAGTCCCATAGTAAGGGTTTCAAAATGCTTTTTGATATCTTGATTGATTGGTTGGTTGGGGAATTGTGGAGAAATTGTGAATATGGTAGAATTACTGAGAGATGGAGTAGTGATTATTACTGTGTGGAGAGTATGTCTACTTATAAAAGAAAGCAACATAAAAGGGCCTGGGTTAGAATCGTGTGTCTTTGATGCTTTGGTGGGTTGTTGTATGTGCTTGTGAGGAAGTATGATATAAATTTAAAAATACTGCAACTGGAGTATAAAAAAGCCAGAGTTATAGATTTCTATATTTAAAATCAAAAATGACTTTTATAGTCATCTTCTCTGCTCTCCCCATACCCAATGTTTTAGATGAGGATCCTGGGGCCCAGAGAAATTAAGTGACTTATTCAAAGTTATATGAGAAATAAAAGATAGAGTAAGGATTTAAATCTCTGTCTTCTTACTTAAAATTGAATAATTTTTCCATAGTACCACAGACCCATCCCGTCCTTGTCTGACACTGGGCAAATCACTTAAATTTAAATCTTGATATATAGATTTGAAAATAATCATCACTTAACTCATCTAAGTCTTAAATAACTATCTAAGATAATCAAAAGATGAAATTTGAGCTCCCTTATTATTAGTAACTCTGATATATTGATATATGGGAGATGGAGGGCCTCTGTGGACACCTGTGCCTATACATAATGGCAATACTAGTTGGCATTTATTTTTCATATTTTGATCTTTATGTTCATATGCATATGTGAATTTCTCCCCTAATGACATACGTTACAGGTGAGTGATATAAATAAAAGTAATACAATTTAAGATTAAAACCAGAGAACCAGAGAGATGTCATCCAGGAAGACAGAGGTCAGGAAATAAATACCCCCTTAATGATATAGTATGAGGTCTGAGGAACTAGTGTAGATGAACAATAAACATGCAAAGGGCTTCACTAAAAAAGTCCTGTGTCAGGAGCATCATAATCAGAAAGGCAAGATTATGGATACTTCATGCATGGAAAGCAAGAATATTTTAATCTATCTATCTATCCATCCACTCGTCCACTCATTCATTCAGTATGTATTGACATACAATAAGTTTAAGATTATATATTATATATTATGGGAATATAAAAATAACATATATTTCCTTTTTCAAAGAGTTCACAGACTTGGTAAGAGAAACAAGTCAAACTCCAAATAGTGAAAAAATATAATTGGTAGCATTAGATTTTAATAGAATACTGTTCAATTCAATAAGTATTTACTAACCTATATAAAAGGTATTATTCTAAGTGTCTCCAAAGACAAAATCTATAAAGAGCCCCCAGTCTCAATAGTTAAAATTTTACATAGAAGAGTAAGAAATCATAAAATATGGAATGTTAGATAAGAGATTTTAAAACTGTAGATATAGAAGAAACAATATAGAATACTATTCTAGCTATCTCCGTGCCCTTTCTTCTCCTCTTGGGCCATCCTTTGTACCAGTGGTGTCAAACAAATAGAAAAGTGGACCACTAATCCATAATTAGGATCCCTGAGGGCACATATTGATTTAGTTTTAAAATGTAATACTATTTACAATTTATTATGTTTTATTTCTTTTGTTAAATCTTTCCCAAATTCTTTGCAATCTGGTTACAAGCTTCTGGACTTGTGTTTGACATCTCTAATGTAGATCTCCTCCCCATTGAAGCCTTGTTCTATGCACTTAAAACTAACCTATTTTCTGATTAGCTTTCACTTGATCTCATGTCTGAATTGAAATCTTCAACTCACTTCTTTGCCATCTCTACATTATACTGTCTCTTCTGTTTTTCTCAACTGGAATCTTTCTGCTTCCCCTTTATGTATTATCTCCTCCATCTTTGTGTTTCTGTAAGGGATTATATGTGGGCATGATTGTATGCATATTGGTAAACATTGAGTATAAATCAAGAACTGTGTTTATGTGTTGGTGTGTCTGTGTATGAATCTTTGTGTTTCTGTTAAGGATTATACGTGGGGCATGATTGTATGAACATAAACTTCTTGAGGTCAGAGACCATTTTATTTGCTTCTATTTGTATTCCCAGCATTTAGCACAGTGTCTGGCAGAAATTGTGTAATACATGCTTTATCTTTCTATCTATGAAAGTTGAAAGGAAGCTTATTAGGTGGAATATTGCAGCTAGAAGGAAATTGAAAAAAAAATAGAAGGATCTTTAGAAACCACCCAGTCAATCCCATATTTTAATAGATGAGGAAAATGAGTTCTGAGACAGGTCATAATTTGCCAATCACATGAAAAGTTTGTGGTAGATTTTCCATTATATTACAATGTCTCTAATGAAAGGATATATGCAATAAAATCCTATGTCCTGGCTAGGAACTGAGTTATATTCAAACAGAGTGAAGTTACTCAAGGAATTCTTCTTGGGGGTGATCAGGATGAAGTGGATAACATGCAAAGCTCTGGATTTGATCTTGCCTCAAAAATTTACCAAGATATATGGGAAAGTTATTTTATTTTGTTTTTAATCCATAAAATTAAAATAAAGATAGAACTTTGATCCTAAAGCTAATTTGAGAATTAAATTAGATGATATATATAAAGTTTTTTGCAAGATATAAATACTATAATAATGTCAATTGTCATTGTTGTTGTTGCTGCTGCTGCCGCCACTGCTATTGTTGTTGTTAGAATAAACAAACCTGTAGGGGAATGGTGAGTATGGTTAGCAGAGACCAATTGCCAACAAATTCCAAATAACAACATTTCTAGTAGAATTCCCTTTACTGCCACTACCAAATCTGCCATCTTTAAGAATACCATCATCACTCATAGTTTCCAGGATAGGAGGTAGTTACCATGGAGGTCATGGCTTTTCAAGGAAAGAGAAGAATTTCTTCTCTTGCAGCAATGAGGATGGAGAGATAAAGTGTGAAAAAGACAGAGAAAGATAAATGGAATGAAGGAGGAATAGGAGAAAGAGAAGTAAAAAGGAAGGAAGAATAGGAGAGACACAGAGAGAAATAAAAGGAAAATAGGAGAGGAGAGACAGAAACACACACAGACACAAACAAAGACAGAGACAGAGATACTGAGAGACAGACAGACAGAGAGAAAGAGAGAGAGAGAGAGAGAGAGAGAGAGAGAGAGAGAGAGAGAGAGAAACAGACAGACAAAGAGAATGGGTGGGAGTAATGATCGAAAGGCAGGGACACAGGGAAAGGCAGGCATTCCCTATTCCCTGAAAAACACACATACATATAATCATGCCCCCCATATAATCCCTTACACAAACACAAAGAATCATACATACAGACATACATAATCTCTCCCTTATACCCATAAATATTCCCTATAACATACTGTGGTCCATACTTTGTTCCCACATAGACATTCCCTCATGAACCTATACACTCACCCCCTGAGCCTATGAAATCCTTTGGAACATTTGGAGCATTGTTCACTCATAATTATTTTTGCTTCTACTTTGTTTAATGTCAGTATTTTTAATATCATTCATTTTCAAAGCTTTTATTAGATGTGGAAACGATCAATCAATTGATAATTTCATAAACAAAATAAATTCAAGCTGTGTGAGAGTTGTCATTATTTCTCATGCTGACAATGATCCAGGTTTGTGACAGTGATTGTTAATGACAAGCTCTTTTTTTTCATGACCTCCATTCAAGGGTCACTTAGGTTGCTTAAGAAGAGTTTAGATTTTGGTTGCTTAGTGCAAAGTTGTGATCTAGGAGCAAAACTGGAATCGATTTTTTATTTATTTATTTTTACAAAATAGTGAAATCATAAGCTGCATCCTCTTTTTTAATATTAAAGGTTCTTCTCTATCCCATCTCCAAAAATTTCCTTCCCTTCCTCTTTCCCATCTGGCAGGCAATCAAGAAAAGAGGATAAGGAGTTGTAGGCTTTTGCATGGAAAAGAGCCCCAAGTTTTTTTAGGAGCAAGAAATTGAGGGTGTCCAACTCTTTTGTTACTCCACTCTCTTTTATATCTTTGTTTTTCCTGCTTTTAGATAAAGAAGATTGAAAATAACCTTAAAACCTTAAAACCTTATAACCTTATAAAACCTTATATAACCTTAAAAAAAACAGAAGAGAAAGCCATTAGAAGTTTAGGAATTGGAGCCCATGTTAGGACTTCCAGTGAAGAAAGAAGCCTTGAAGTATCATCCAGTCTAGCAGTATTCGAGGTTCTGTTTCATTCATCCACTGACTAGACTGAATTTGGAGGTGAATTTGGAGCTAATTTAATTAAGCCCATTTTCCCCAGAGACTGAAGTAGCCTTGGGAAGAGTATGTCCACCTTATCTCCAACACAGGAAAGGAATGTTTTGTCCTTTTTATAACTATATCTTTAAATATCCCTGTATGAAAGCAACATCCCTCATTAAAAACTTAAATTTCCTAAAATTTCCTCAAGTTTCTGATGAACTAAGTTAATCATACTAAGGGGTATGGGAACTAATAATCCTTCAGAGCATTAATCCTCCCAGAGGCACGTAGGGTGTTAGATGTTGAAGAGACTTTAGAGGTTATCTAGTGATGCTACTCTGGTTCAAGCCTCTTATTTTACAGGTGGAGAGGCTGAAGCTCAGAGAGATGGATACCTGCCTAAGATTACACACCTAGTTGGTGACAGAATTGGGATTGAACCAGTTCTTTTGCCATCTAAACTAACTTTCGTTTAAAGTTATGCCATCTTTCTGTCCCTCTTCAAAGCCAATGAGAGTCTTCAGTTATCATGCAAAGATTTAATTTCAGTCTTCTGAATAAAGGCACCTTCCAAATATAGGCCATACTTAGGACTGAGATGAGGTATAATATCACAAAGTAGTTCTTTTTCACCTAAGTGGAGGTCACACATTCTCCACGTGTACAGAAAAAAAAAAAAAAAAGAAAGACTCTGGGCTCCTCTCTCTGTGAGCTTGCTATTCTTCCCCTGTTGTTATTTCTTTACTGTGGGATGAAGGAGGCTATATTTCCCCTAGGCAAATGTGATATATTAGATGGATGCACATGACACTTAGGTCAAGTGAGCACCTGTTTTCCCCGGGCCTGAGGCCTTCTTACTAACCTGGGAAAGAATTTGCTGCAACAGCTCATCCCAGGGAGATTAGTGCAGGGCCTCAGATTCTTTGCAGTACTTATGGGTTGGAATTTTCTCTTGCCCTAGAGCATTCTTCTGAGTACAGAAGGATCTGGTTCATGGAACACAAGAATTTTTGAACCCATATAGAGACAGAGAGGAAAAATTTTACCTTAATTTTTAGTAAGAGGATAGTCCCAGGAAGCATAACTTAACTGACATACAATTAAGACTTTTGTTGTTAAGAGCAGCACTAATTATGAAAAAGAAGACTTTATATAGCACCTTATGGCTTAGCAATCTAAACTCTCATACTCATGCACTCCTTAAGATTTTACTATTTTTTCCTCACACTTTAAAGTGACTTTACTTTTTCAGTGACTTTGACATCTATTTATATATTTTTTTTCTACAACATACCATACAAGGTCATTGCTTAATGGTATATATAGTAAAAGGGCAGGTATCATTTCCTGAACCTTAAAAATAAACATAATTCATCCAATAGCCAATTCACCTTAAGGGTAGGGTTTGAAGGAGGGCACTTTTGTAACTTATTTTTCCTAATTGGCCCAAAATGATGTCATTCAATAATTAAGAGAATTTTCCATCTAGGTCATACATAGGGTCCCTATGTATAGAATTTAAAGCTAGAAAGTCAATATCAATCAATTAATGAATTAAGATGAATTGATTAAACACCAGTGATGCACTGGCACCAGGGAATCAGTCATTGTTCTCAAGGAGCTAACATTCTAACAGGCACATATATAAATATAAATAGAACATAATATAATATAATAATAATAAATGCAATGTAGTTTGAGAAGTTGTAGTAACAATTGGAAGTAATCAGAAAAGTTTTCATGTAGAAAGTCATGCATATGCAGAGTATTGAAGAAAATTGAAGAATTCAAAAGAAGAAGGCAGGACTCTCCTAAAGCTAGATTGAATAATTTCTTGAGAGCTGATTGTTAAATGTTTAGTATTGAAGCACTTATACCTTAGAAAACCAGGGTTTTATTTACTGTTGATTTTCTAGAGTTAAGAAACTGGTAGGAAATGTTAATGATCTATCTTAAACTTAAAACTACATCTGGCATTTATACATTTCTTTTTTCTTCTCACCCAGAAACCTAGCTGTTAAATATTTACCAGCATATCTCTGGGAAGAAATAAAGAGAAAGAACATTTTAATTTGAGGAACAGGAAGTACGTAGTCATGGAGAAAGATAGGGTGCTGTGTGAGCAGCAACAGCAAGTCCTATTGGCTCATATGGCTGAATCACAGAATATACAAAGGGAAGAGGAATGGAAATGTAAGAAGTGGGGAGGTGAAGAGATTTAAATGCCAAACAAGTCTCTGCGGTATTAGAGAGGCAACGAATTTTATTGAGTTCGTCGCTATGTGTAGGATAGATTGGAGTGGTAAGAGATTTGAGACAGGGTGATCAAATAGGAAGCTACTGCAATAATTTAGATGTAAGGTCAGGAGAGTCTGAACTACAATGGAGATTATGTGGATAGAGAGAATAAGACAGATTGGAAACAAATTATTAAGTTAGAAACTTCAAGATTTGGTAATTTATTGCATACATAGGGTAACAGTGAGGAGTCAAACACGGTGCCCAGATTTTGAATATGGTTGATTGGAAGAACTAGTGGTATTTTTATAGTAATAGGGAAGTTTGAAAGAGTGTGGTATTTGAGAACAAATGTACTGAGTTATTTTTGGACATAATGAGTTTTAGATTTCTTCCAGGATAGCCACTTAAATATAGCAAAGAAACACTTCAGAATATTGGTGCTGAGGAGAGAGATGAGAGCTGGATATATAGATCTGGTAATTATTGGCATAGACATAATAATTTATCATTTGGAGCTCATGAAAAGAGAAAAGATAAGAGTTCCTAGGAAAGACCAGACAAATAGAAGGATGAGAAGAAAGCAGTGCAACAAAACCCTAGAGGAGAGAGTATCCAAGAGGAGAGGACGATTAATAGTACCAAATGCTTTACACAGAAGCCTTGAAATTAAGAGATCAACCCATTCTCTGAAGTTAACAAGAAAAGAAGCATCTCCTACTAAGAAGGATTCTATCATACTTTAGACCACTAGTAGGCTTAAGAGGCCCAGGAATGACAGCACTTCCCTGTCAAACCAAACCGTCTCTCAATAAAAATTTTTCAGCATCTAGCATGTGCCAGGCACTGTGTTAAGTGTTAGGTTGGACAATTGGTCCTGTTTCTATCCTAAGGTCTTGTATCTATCATCCAACAAAGCAATACCTATGGAGATGCAACCTGACACTTGTCTCTGAACATAATGCAACCTCCTACACCATAGTAGTTCTACCTCCTGAAAACCTGTAAGAGATTCCACTTTTTATCTGTTTCCTTGCCTGTTTTCAACCACATAAAACAGGATGACCCTCCCAGGATAAGCTTCATCCCTTCTAGACTGCTAATTCAAACCTTGATTGACACCATCTCCCTTAGTCTCCTCTTCCTTCTGATTAAAGGGCTGGAAGGTAGAATATCAAAACTCCCCCAATGTCTTCCTCACAAAACAGCAGAGACTAGACTCTGAATTAACTCCACTTTGCATCTGCTGCTCTGTCTTATTTTCAACTCCAAAGAATAAGTTGCTCCCATGCCAAATACTTCTGATGTCCTTCTGCTTTCTTGCCTCCTTTTGTTTATTGTCTTCCACTTCAGATGGTGAGTTCCTTGAGGGTAGAGACAATTATTCTCATTAAGTGTATCTTCAGTGCTTAGTGTAGTGCTTGGGACATAGCAGGCACTTAATAAATATTTATTGTATTATTGAATTAGGCCTGGAAAAAATTCTCACAAAGCCCTTGGTCAGTTAATCCAGTCAATAAACAATTGTTAAGTATTTACTATATGCAAGGAATTCTGATAATCACTGAGAATAATTATTATTAAGGAAGGCATAATCACTATCCTCAAAAAGGTCGCAATCTAATGGAAGACATAACTTGCAAAAAGTTGTACACACAAGATATGTACAGTGAGAATGGAAGATAATATGAAGGATTGATACTATCTGTGAGGGATATGGGAGAAGGGTATGAGAAAGGCTTTATTAAAAAGGTGGAATTTAAGCCGTCTTGAAGAAAGGCAGAGATGATTCAAGTGTGGAAAGGCCCAGATTCAGAAGAGGATTAGATGTGAAGAACAGAAGACCTGGGTAGCCATAATATAGAATGTGGTGAGGAAAGTATAAGAAAACTGAAAATATCAAGGTTTGAGGGTCTTTCAGTGTCAAACAGATGCTGTTATGTTTGTTTCTGAATGTGATAGGGAGTTATTGGTCTTTACTGAATAGGGTGCAAGGTGAAATGATCAGTCCTACATCTTAGAAAGATTATTTTGGCAGCTGAGGGGAGGACCAATTGGAATGGGAAAAAATGAAGAGTAGGGAAACCAACCAAAAGGTTTATGGTAGTCCTAGAATGAGATAATGAAGGCTTACATGAAGTAGCAGTTGAGTGGAGAAAAGAAGAAATATGTGAAAAATGCTTCAATTGTAAAAATGTCACCCTACTTAGCTATGTATTGGATATGTGGAATGAGTATGGATGAGAATCAGGACAGTTCCTTTGGTTGCAGGCTTGAGGAATTGTAAAGAGTATTGGTATTCTCAATAGTATTAGGGGAGTCCTATCAAATGGTTCAATATCAGAAATGAATGTGATTTTTTTCATTACAAATTATATTTAAAATGATATATTACTATTTGTTTTGGCTCCATACCCAAGGGATGATGGGTCCTTCCTATATGCATTGTATCTCCCTATTATAATGAATGTGACCTTCTTGAAAGCAGAGGCCATATTCTTTTTCTGTTTGTATCCCTAGAGCTTAACATAGTTCTTTGCACATAAACTTTTTTATTCATCAATAAGCTGATACAAGAAAATTTTCTGGGTGTTTGAGAAATTATAGTTGAAAGAATAAGGAAAGGAATCATGTAAAAGTAAAATAAAAGTCTATTTCTTAAATTCACACAGAATTTCTCCTCAATCTTGCTTTCTCTAGTATGTGACTCTACTTTCCATCAGCAGTCTCCAATCCTTATAACAAGTGCTACAGTCACTTGTTAGTGAATTCAATCATGAATTGACTGGGATACAATACCTGCCAAAGAATCATTTAATATATATGATACTTGAGAAGGAAAATCTAATGGATATGTCAACCATCTCTTCTTCTGGGTTCACTAAGGGCTGTCCTTGGATTTATAATGCAAACTACCTGGACTACATTAACTCATCCCCTTGATCTTTCCAGGAAATGTCCTCACTGCCTTCCACATTTATAAAAGAATGAAGTAAGAATTTTCTGCTTAAAAAGTGTCCCTAGATCTTTTTCACATTTGTGGTTTGATGGCATTGAGTACTTAACCTATTTAGGATTCAGTTTTCTCATCTATAAAATGATGGAGATGTACTAGAGGGTTCTTTATTGCTGATGTTTTTTTAAGTTGAGGTTAGGTGGCTGCTTTGGAAGACTGCCATAAAAAAGAATTCTTATCCAGGTATGAATAAGACTAGAGGAACTCTGAAATCCATTCTAAATCAGAGATTAGCTGTGATGGCCATGTTCTAATAACTCTTCCAAGTCTAACATTCTGGATTCTATGTTTTAATATTATGGTTCTATGAAAGGTTACCTTTTAAGTTATTTAATATGCTTTAATAGGCAACTAAGATAATAAAGTACCAGATCTGGAGTTAGGAAGACTCCTTTTCTGAATTCAAATCTGGCATCAGATGCTTATTAGCTGTGTGATCCTGAGCAAGTCATTTAACCCAAGCCTCAGTTCCCCCATTAGTAAAATGAGTTCAAGAAGCAAACCAAATAACTTTTATAAGAAAAACCCCAAATTAGATCACAAAGAGTTGGAAATGACTGAAAAATGACTAACCAACATAAATGCTCTTTAGTACTATGATTTATATCACAGATTTCACCCTAAGTTGAATTCAGATGCTGTTACAATAGTTTCAAGCATAAAATAATTTTAGTAAATATTTTTTAAACCATAAAATCATAAATCTTGAATTGGAAGGGATCTGATAATTCAGCTATTCTATTCTCTTATTTTACATATGAGGGAACTGAGGCCTAGAAATATTAGGTTACTTCTCTCAGGTCTCACAGGAAGCAAATGCCAGAAACTCAGTGTTCTTTCTACTATGTCACCTTGGGTTTTAGTATTTTAATCTTTTAATTCCACTTGCTATCTATGTGATTCTTATATAATAACACTAGAACTGACTATTTATAATAACAACAGCATTATGTGCTAGAAACTCTGCTAAGTATTTTACAAATATTATCTTATTTGAGCCTCCCAACAACTTAAGAAGGTAGATGGTATTATTATTTCCATTTTGCAGATGAGGAAACTAAGACAAAGTGACTTTCCCAGGATCACAAAATTTGTATCTAAGACTAATTTTGAAATCAAATCTTTCTGACGAGGTCCAGTGTTTTATCCACCATACCACCTATTTGTCTCATCTCTTCTCTGAACTTCAGTTTTTGTAAATGTAGAAAATAACATTTATGCTACTCGTCTTACAAGGTTGCTGTTAGGAATCTGCTTTGTAAATTGTGGAATGTTATTATTTCTTAAAATGAATATATATGCTTACAGTTATCAGTCTAGAAAGATTGCTCTGAATGAGCCCCCATCTACAGCAGATAGAGAAAAGTGAATTTTATATCTGATGTTATTCAATAGTAAAGAATCAGTGGTTGTAGAATCAATAGTTTATTCCTATTTGTTACTAGCTCACATCAAATCCTAAACCAATAGAAGGAAAGTCATAACACTCAAAAAGATCTAGAGATAATGGTAAAAGAGGTGAGCTTTTTGTCAAGAGCTAGAGAGAAATTTTTAGTTACCCAGATCACTCTCTGGTAGGGAGTAGAAATGAGACAGAAACTGAAAGAATTTGATATTTATTACTGACATAAGTAAGTCACTGGGTAACAGAAACTCTTAGTAGCTACATGTTTTGGTTTGCCATGACACTCAGAGCCAAATCTGGCACTAACTATAATTGCCTGATCTCAGGTTCCTCATAATTTCCTCTGTTCTCAATTTAAAAAGTTTGTTTCTGATCTAGACCTTTCATTAGTGCAGGGAACTTTCAGTGAGGAACCTTGGTTTTAAAAAAAAATTAGATTGTTAAATGTTCTACAACTTGTAGTTCGAGATTGCCTTGGAGACACTAAAAGATTAGAGTCATATCACCAGGACCTGTGAGAAGATCTTCTTGATTCTAAGGCCCGCTCTCTTATGATCATGCTCTCTCTCTATTCTGTTTTCTTCTTATTTTTCCTAATTTAAATGATATTTATGATTCAAAGGCTGGAAAGAATACTAGCCCTAGAATCAGAAAGGCCCAAGTTTAAATTTGGTCTGATAATTAGCAGCTACTGGATGACCCTGGGTAAGGCACTTAACCCTGTTTGCCTCAGTTTTCTCATCTGTAAAAAGACTGGAGAAGAAAATGACAAACCATTTCATTATCTTTGAGGTCAAATGGGTTGGGCACAATTAATAGATTAATAACAAATAAATGGGGACAACTAGGTGGCTCAATGCATAGAATGCCAGGCCTAAAATCAGGAAAATTCACCATTGTGAATTTAAATCCAACCTCAGACACTTAATATGTGATACTGGACAAGTCTAACTCTGTTTGTCTCAGTTTCCTTGT
Organism: Myrmecobius fasciatus; assembly: GCA_023553655.1. NCBI lineage: Eukaryota > Metazoa > Chordata > Mammalia > Dasyuromorphia > Myrmecobiidae > Myrmecobius > Myrmecobius fasciatus. The sequence continues at coordinate 33,851 of JAJPUD010011414.1, read as the reverse complement.
TTGTAAAATTGAGTGGAAGAAGGAAATAACAGAACTCTCTAGTATCTCTGCCAAGAAAAGGCTAAAAAGAATCACAAAGAGTCAGGCATAAGAGAAAATGTATAAGTAGCAACAACAAAGCTGCCTCAAACCTCATTCAGGCAATCAGCATAGTGCAGAGGTAAAATTTTGAAATCAGATCTGGTTTGGAATCCTAGCTATTTTATTTACTGCCAATATTACCTTGGTCTAGTGTCTTTCCTTCAGCTTCATTATACATAAAGTAATCTCAAAGGGTTCTTTCCACTCTAAAACCTATCTATGACCTTAAATGGGGTCTTAAATAAATAAGTGCATCAAACAGAATTTCTGACCTGTGTTCCAGTATCATGAGACATAGCCAAACCCACTAAGGAGGAAGCAAAAGGAACTGACCCACCTTTTGCCTCATCTACTCCGTAGCCATCCCTTGGACTCTGGCCGATTCAAAGAAGAATCTCCAGCAGGGTAATTAAAAGGTAGCAACATTGCTTGTCCGTGTGAATAGGAGACAAGTCAATGCAGTTCAATCTGCTGGGAATTGGCTGCAATCAATTTCCCTTGCTGCCTGTCCAAGGCTAGCGCTGTAAAGCACTCAGGACACTGATCAATGATGACCTTGAGTGCCAGAGGGAGAGACAAAGTGGTCCCTGACTGCAGCCAGAAAAGCAAAGGCTTATGGTTAACCCCTAGAGGCCCCTTCCTCTCTTTTTCATTTTGAATTCATCTCCTCAGGAGAAGAGATGTAAAGTACCAGAGCTGTATAGAAGTATATTTGGAACTACATGAAATTTTACTTTAGGGAAAACAAAAATCTCATTTGGTCAAGGCAATAAGATCTATCATCATCGATTATTATCATCATATTTATAAGCTTCAATATTTCAGGATATCTGTGACTTGTATGCAGGTACCTATTTCGTTGGTACAAACCCAAAGCTTTCTTCCCAAAAGTCCTCTCAGGGTCTGAGTTTAAATTCTATCCCTGTTGCTTTCTCTACATGTTCTTTGCCAAGTCACTTAAGTTTCATAGGCCTCAGGCCCCTGCACAGATGTCCCTTGCAAGGCTTAAAGCCCATGAAAGAAGCAGCCTACTATAGTGGATAGGGCAATGGACTTGGAATCAGGAAGACATGTTCAAATCCCGCCCTAGTCATTCATCATTTTGTGATCCTGGGGAAGCAACAACTTTTCTGTGCTGCATTTCTCAGATGTAAAATGAGAGATTGGCCTAATCTCTCTCATGGTGCCTAAGATTGAAAATCTATGATCTCTGAAATCCTTTCTGGCTCCTTATCCATGACTTCATTGTGGCTGAAGGAGAGCTCAAGCTCTTGAACACTGTATTGATGGAGTGCAGTCCAAACTGGGAAGGCTTCCAGCAATGGCCTGTATCTTTTGACAGAGGATGGACCAGAGGAGTGTGGAGAATATTCTTATTAGAGAAGACTCTTGCTACCTGATATTTTTATTGGGAGGGCACACTGAACTGTAATTATAATGATAAAGAGTAAAAAGAAGCAAAGGCAAAGAGCTTTCTCTGAAATCAGAAAAACCTGGATTCATGCCCCACTTCTTCCACAACCCTGGGTGAAGCGTAACCTCTGAGTGTTCTAGGAAATTTCTTAAGACAAAGTTACCAAATGGTTATTGATCTTCATCTGTAAAGGAAGTTTCATTTTTATTTTTTAAAAACTGTTATTTTTTCAGTTAACAAACTTGTATCTTCTCTTTCTCCTTCCTCATCCCCCCCCCCCGAGAAAGAAAATAGTAAAAACAAAGCAGATCTTCACTATGGCCATGTCTAAAATTGTATGTCTCACACCTTTCAGATTGACTAAGATGACAGGAAAAGATAATGATAAGTTGGCGGGGATGTGGGGAAACTGGGATACTGATACATTGTTGGTGGAATTGTGAAATGATCCAATCATTCTGGAGAGCAATTTCAAATTGTGTATATCTTTGATCTAGCAATATCTCTATTGGATCTATATCCCAAGGAAATTATAAAAAAGGAAATAGGACACACCTGTGCAAAAATATTGATAGCAACCTTTTTTGCAGTGACAAAGAACTGGAAACTGAGTGGATGGCCATCAGTTGGGGAATGGCTGAATGAGTTATCATATATGAATGTTATGGAATATTATTATTCTATAAGAAATAATCAGCAAGATGACTTCAGAAATGCCTAGAGAGACTTGCATGAACTGATGTTAAGTGAAGTGAGTAGATCCAAGAGAACATTGCACACACGAGCATAAAAATTATGTGATGATCAACTCTGGTGGACGTGGCTCTTTTTTTTTTTTAACAATGAGGTGATTCTGGCCAATTCCAATAAACTTGTGATGGAAAGAATCATTTGCATATAGAAAGAGAACTATGGAGGCTGAATGTGGATCACAATATAGTATTTACACCTTTTTATTGTTTGCTTGCTTTTTTTCTTATTTTTCCCCCTTTTAATCAGATTTGTCTTGTGCAGCATGATAGATGTGGAAATATTTTTAGAAGAATTGCACATGTTTAAACAATATTGGATTACTTATTGTCTAGGGGAGGGTGGAGAGAAGGAAGGGAGAAAAAATTTTGAACACAAGGTTTTGCAAGAGTGAATGTTGAAAACTATCTTTGCATGTATTTTGAATATAAAAATAAATAAAATTGCATTTCTCGTTCTATGTTTTGAGTCCCCCCTTAAGTTTTCACTAGGAGTTCCTTATGTATAGTGAAATAATATGTCTAGTCCCACCAGAAGTGACAATGACATTTATTTTAAAAAAACTATTTCTATAATTTAATTTAAAAATCTATCTAATTTATATTTTTGAAATGTATCAAAATATCTTCTATCCTCTATAAGACTAAGTTCTAGAGGTTTGGAAGGATTCCTTATTATTATTATTACTATTACTGTTACCATTATTATTTATTGCCATGTTAAACATAAAGTATTGAATATAGTAGGTATTTATTCAGGCTTTGATGAATTGAATTTAACAGAGAATTTGAAAACTGGAAGAACTTAAAATAATCTTTCTCAGTTTTGTAGATGAGAAAACTATAAATTGAAATCACAAAAGATATATTTTCCAGAACATAATGTAGAGAAAAAATAATAACAGCTAGCATTTATATAGTCCTTTAAGGCTGCCAAAACACAAAGTTTTCTCACTTGAAATGCACAGCTACCCTGAGAGGTAAGTACAATTATTATCTCAATTTTTTAGATGAGGAAACAGAGCAGAGTGGTTAAGTAATTTGTGCAGAATCACCCAACTAGTAAATGTCTAGGTCAAGTTTTGATCTCATGTCTTCCTTTCTCCAAGAAATATCATTTTGATGCCAAGAGTACTGAGATCTTGAAATCAGGACACCTGATTTTTATTATTAGTTCTTTCAATGTGGATTTAGGGCAAGCCATTTTCCTTCTTTATTGAGGATCCATGAATTATAAATATGTGTATACATAGCATATATATACATATATATATAATATATGTATATATATGTTGATAACTATTCTGTTTACTAAATATATTATTTCAAGCATTTTAAAACACCGTTCTGAGAACTAATCCCTAGACTTCACTCAACTCTTAAGGGGATCCATGATACTAAAAAAAAAGGTGAACAATCCCTAGGTTAGATGAACCTATTTACTCTTTTCAACTTCAGTATTCTATGAGTCACTTGCCTGCTGTAAAACTTCTACTGAGCCCTGTCAAAGTTCTTCAAATGGCACCGCCTGTCAGTGCTCCTTTGAGGAGGTTGGGCACGTATACTGCTGTCATTATCAAGAAACCTAATTTGTAATCATTAATAATAACTGATGAATCTGCCATCACTTCTCCCCCACTCTCCCCAGCTTCCTAAGCCTAGGTAATTAAAAAGAGATGACAATAGCCAATGATGGCAATGTCTTCTGTTGATGTATGAGTTCCTGGGTATCATACAGTAAAACCTACCTTTTCATTTAACTCTTCAATGGAGGATTTTTTCTGAGATAAATTAAAAAAAAGATAATCCAAAAGAAGAAACTTCAAATAGAGATTTAAACAAAACAGCAATATCCCACCATCCAGGGACTATTCTAAAGGAAGATTAATGGAATTTAATGCTGGAAGGAGCCTTAATTACCTGTCTCATCCTTGTAGGGGGTAGTTAGGTAATGCAATTGGTAAAGCAGCATCAGTCTTGGAGTTAGGACTTGAGTTCAAAATAGGCTTCAGACACACTTACAAGCTGTGAGACTTTGAGCCAGTCTTTTAACTTCGTTTGACTCAGTTCCTCATCTTTAAAATGAGCTGGGCAATGAAATAGTATCTTCTCCAAGAAAACCCACCCCAAAGAATCATTGAAAGTCAGATATAACTGAAACAACTTAATAATAATAATATTTTAATAGACCAAGATTTACAAAACACTTTCTTCATAATAATCATGGGGAGCAGATAATAGTAGTATTATTATAATCCTAATTTTATAAATTAATTAAAAATGAATAAGTTAAGCTTAAGTAATGATCATAGCACTGATAAATATCAAAGGAGATGAAGGGACTCTAACTGATATTTTCTGCCTTCAGAGCCAGTGTTCTTTTACTACACCATGTAATCTAGACTAAATTTCTCATCTGATTGATAAGACTGAGATCCAGAGAAGTTAAGGTATTTGCTCAAGAGAGTAATAGTCAGATAGACTATCTGATTAATTTTTTAATCAATCAGAAAATTTAATAAATCAGAAGAATTCAATCACCAAGTATTATTATAAGTTGAAGTGTGGCTCTATATCTTTCAATCAATGGGGGTGGGGTTGGAGTGGGGGACAACTGTAGAATTATCATGTACACTAGGAAAGAAAAGGTACAGAGCCTAGGATTCTTATTTTCAATGAGACTCTAGTTGGAAAAGTAAGGTGCCTTTTAATATTCTTTATAATATTTTTAGTGCATCCCATAAACTGTTCTTATACATCTTATATCTAATTCTTGCAAAAACCCTTTGAGGCCAGCCTATCAGGTATTTTTGTCTCACAGACAAAGTAATTAAGACTCAGAGAAGGAAAATTACTTATTCATTGCCCCATGGCTAATATATGTCAAAGATGGGATTTGAACATGAACTTGCACCCTTCCAAGTTCAACATGCTTTCTATTTTACCAAGGTTCTGATTCACATCTCATGAAAATATAATTAACTGGATATATACTGGTAAGTGGGGGAAAACTGAATTTGGAAGTCAGAAGACCTGGGTTAAAAAACACTATCTCCCTCTTGATATCTATATAACCTTCAGAAAATCAGATAAACTCTCTGGACTTCAGTTTCCTCATTTATATATTTGTATTAGGGATGATCTCTACTATTTCTTCCAGCCCTAAGTTTCTATTCCTATTGATGATGGTCAATGTGGTCAGTACAGGGTGGAAAAGGATAATGATCTTACAAGCACTTTTGCCACATTTGGCAAACAGCCTCAGGTTCAGAGTGGGATGAGGACTTTCTAGTATAAATGTCTTCATTTGGATCAGAACAGACAAGGGAAAAGGCCTCACTGGCTGGGCCCCAAGAAAGAGAGACAAAAGGGTCAAGTTCAATTCACTGTCCTCCTGTTTTCCATCCACTTATGGGACATTGAACCTGCAGAGCAGGGTTTGCTATGTCTTGTCTCTGTGGAAATTGCCTTATTGAATTTTTAAATAAACTGTTGGCTTGAATATCTAAGAAACTTTTTCACAGACCTTGACAGGTTTATTTTTTTTTAAATTAAAAATCCTAGCCTGGGGCATAATGGAAATGTCTTCAGATTTGCAATCAGCATTGGTGTTACATGTTTGAAGTGTATTTTATAAACTGAAGTCTGCATGTGATTTGATCCTGGGGCCTCAGTCAATGGATTGCTAACTTTTTTGTAGTTCAGGGTGGCTTGATGGAAATTGCTCTTGATGACCATTGCAAGAGAGAAAGCAAAAAATCCAGTTAACTCCCATATGTGAAAGTCACCTCCCACAGTGTCCTTTTCCAGAGCAGAGCTTCACAATCAGTTGACCTGAGATACCTTACTGAACCTGAGAAGGGAAACCTATTTAAGGGAATTAAACCAGTATAAGAAGTTATCCTGAGGCTATCAAGTAGATAGAGATTAGAAAGGGACTCATAAAATTGGTCTCCCTTTATAGATTATATCCACATTAGTGAACAATGAATACAGGTGAATTAGACTTGTTTTCTACTTGCACCATCTATTATAATCATTGTTTGAAATAAGGGAACTGTTCAATAAAGATCATGAGTAAAGGACTTTGTGCTTATATATCTGCAAGTATGTTAAATTGCACACTTGCACCCTAAGCATACATTGTTGTATGAAGTGACTAGCACAATGGACGGAGAAGTGATCTGGAATCCAGAAAGCCTAAATTCAAACCCAGTTTCAAATACATAAATTTGGACCAATCATTAAAACTTTTTTTTTTTTGCCTCAAAATCCTTACCTACAAAATGAGGGAAATAATGGTGTATTCCTCATCAGGTTATTTTGAAGCTCAAATGAGATAATATTTGTAAATTATTAAATACAATGCCGGGTACATATCAAATATCTAATAAATACTTGCTTTTTTCTCTTTCCCCTACCAAAACTTGTTTTAGAACCACCGACTTTTGAAATTGAAAGACTCCTAAGAAGTCCTGACATCAACATCTTCATTTAAGGAAAAAAAAAAAAAAGCATTGATTCTCCCTACCCTTACTCCATTTGCTACTCCACAGGAGTTTTTTCTCTAATCACCCTTTAGATGGTTAGTATTCTTACTATCCTCAATTTATCCACTTTGTATACATGCTTTATCCTGCAGTAGAATATAAGCTTTGTGAGAAAATGAAAAGACAAATTTATTTTTTTTTTGTCTTTGTAAACTGTTTTGCACATATTAAGAACTGAAAAAATAGTTGCCAAATTGAAATTAAGAAATTTGCTCAAGATTTCACAGTGAGATAGTGGCAAAATTGAGACTAGAACCCAAGTCTCTTGGCTATAGATTTAATCATATTACACTATAATGGTATCAAACTAACAAAATTATTCCTCACACCAGGCATATAAATAGAAGACCACTTTATAGATTTGCTAATTGTTTTTCCTGCTGATATTCAGTCTTTATCCCTTAGGTAAATTTACTCAGAAAGTCACAATCTATCAATCCCCCCAAGCTAAAGAAGCAGCAAGCTGAATTCTGCTTTTAAAGAATAAAGAGCCTGCCTTATTAATGGGGAGGTATCTGAGAGTCACAACTGATCAAACTTTTCTTGGAGCATGTTATGCTGGAGCCTCAGATTCCAGATCAGAGACATTTTCCCCTTCTTATGCTCAAGAAAGGTTTGATCAATTGTGACTCTATACACTATATACCACAGATAGAAAGAAGTACAGACACATAGACACACAAACATACACAGCCCCTCACACACATATATGACACTTATATATTCATATATGTGTACATATACATATACACACATATATACAAGTCTCTGTGTCTCTGTCTCTCCATATACACATATGCTCACACAAATGTACACATATATAATGCATATTTCTATATGAAGCTGTGCATGATATGTTTATAGTCATATATATGTATATACATAAAATGCACACACATATGTGTATTTGTGTGTATATTTTTTCTTAATATCCTCAAACTAATCTATTTACTTATATACATATTGGATCCTACAATAAAATGTAAATTTTATGAGAAAAGAGACAATTTTTGTCTTTGTAAACCTGGTGCCTAGTTATATAGTAGGGATAGTAGTGCCTTGCTTGCACACACACATGCACAAATACATATGTGTATATATGTACATTAACACACATATACAACACACAGACACAGACACACATATATATACATCTTGCTCATAGCCCTACGGTGCCATTGTAACTTTAGGCAAATCATTTCAATGTCTTCAGTTAAGTTCTTAAGAACAATTCTATTTTATGAAATTTCTTCCTTACAGTGATTGTTATGGCTTCTATTGAATTCATTTTTGTTGTTATTGTTGGAATCCTTAGGCAGGTGTTAAAGCCAAATGGACCTCCTTTTCAGAAAGTTCTTTAATGAATAAAATAAATTTTACAAAAGGTTACAAAAACTCACTCATTTTGAATTAGATTTTTCAATATTGTTAATAAAACAGACCTCAAGTTAATAATGCTTGATCTAGTCATCACATTTATCTCACAGCGGAAGACATTGAATTCTCTCTGAGATCACATGGATCTAGATCTAGGCTCCTATGAATACAATTCAATAGAAGCCATAACAATCAGTGTAAGGAAGAAATTTCATAAAATAGAATTTTTCTTAAGAACTTAACTAAAAGTTAAATTAATTTCTCCTTGACTTGCATTGTGCTATGACAATATTTGCATGGTGCCCTATGCTCTGTAAATGCAATGACCTCTGCCAAGTCACTTCCCCAGAATCTCACATTCCTCAATCATAAAATGAAGATATTAGAAAAATAATATAAATGTGGAAATATGTTTAGAAGAATTGCACTATATTGGATTACTTGCTGTCTAGGGGAGGGGAGAGGAGAAGAGGGAAGGAGAAAATTTTGGAACACAAGGTTTTACAAAGGTGAATGCTGAAAACTATCTTTGCATGTATTTTGAAAAATAAAAAGCTATTAGTATGGAAAAATCATCGTAGATGCCTTTTAGCTCTAACAATCTATGATCTAAAGTTCCTCTCATCTCCGGTATTATAGGATGCAAGTGGCCCAGTTTTTTCTTTTGGTCTAGTCAGCAGTGTTTCTTTGTAGTAAATTGGAATTAAATTTCTCTGTTTCTTAGATTCTCAGTCAGCCATCATCATTAACAATGTTGGGTATCATCATGTGATATCAGGTCATTTCTACAATGACAGACTCAATGTTGAGTAACCCAGACAAAAGCCTGAATGGCAGGGGTACCAATGGATATTTTATGGTGAGAGTTCTTCATCTGCATTCTACAGCTTTGCCAAGATAACATGGGGTCTATGAATCTGGATAAGGAAAAAAAAATCACAATTTTTATTTTCACTAACTTTTGAAAGTTAACATTATTTTCAATTAAAAAATATGAGAAAGGGTCTATAGGATTTCCTAGACTGTCAAATATTTTATAATGGACTAATAATGCACACCAAAATGTTCAACTGTTGTGTCCAGACTAGCTCTCTGGAGGATCTCGGTACCAGCCCGAGTCCTTGGTCTTAGAAGTGATGAGGCGGGACTCACGTGGATAGTCAAACATGGAGTCTGTTTATTCCAAATTCTCTCAGCCTTATATACCCTAATACCCTTATATAATTGTAGCCTACTGCACTGCACAAACTATATACGGTGCATAAGGGACCACATAAATAACTTACTTTTGTGTGTAAATATCTCTTTGCCACTTGGTATCACTCTACTTTAATTACAACACAGGTTGTCACTGCCCCTGACTTCTCAGGAAGCCAAGAGCCCTTAGGGGAGATGGGGAGCCGAATCAGGCACTGTCTGGTTCTCTCTGGGCTGAAGGGTCTTATCTCTCACCCAGACTTCTCCCACTATCTGTGACCCTCTATATTTAACAATTCTTGTTTTGTGGAGAAACATGGAACCTGTCTTCCTGCAACAGCATTTGACATCATCTCATCAATGGGTAAAACCAAATATATGATATATATATAATATAATCAAATTGTATAATAATTATCCAGAACAATCATTTAACACTATTTCCTTAATCTATCTGATTCTGTGCTGGATATTGTCCCTTTTCTACAGGTCCAAATAATTGAAAAAGGAGAGAGAGAGAGAGAGAGAGAGAGAGAGAGAGAGAGAGAGAGAGAG
>JAJPUD010011414.1:12604-22604 GCA_023553655.1 Myrmecobius fasciatus | reverse complement strand
TCATAAGAAATATTGTTCTAACAATCAGTGCTATACAACAATGGAATGGACCACTTCTATAGGTCTTTTATTGAAGGTCTTCAAGTAGACAATGGAGGAGCACTTAAAGAGATTTTGTAAGGGGAGATTAAGGTTTTAGGCAGGGGTTGCTCTATATGTCCTCTAAGGCGTTTTGTCTAAGGTTATGTGATTCCAGGTTGGGGGGGATTGTGCGCAGGCATACAGTCTGCATGTTGAACTACAGGAACAGGAAAGAATTTCAAAGAAATGCCTGGCTGGACACAATAGAGACACACCTATGTGCTTTCCAGATTGAAATCAGTGTAGACTTAGATAGCACTGACAAGGAGCAAGAGAGACTGTGCATGATGGAGAGCGAGAGAAAGTGAATGAGTGGCCCAGGGTAAGAGAAGAGATGGGAAGATGCTTTGGGAAGGTTTTCATTTTCCATTCCTAGAGATATGTCTCCATTGGTTTTATTTAAAGCCAGCCCCAGGCACCAGGGCTGGGAGAGCTTTTGGCAGATGAAAGAGATCATTCACCAGACCAGCATTTTTTTTTTCCCTTAGCTCTCCCAGGTTGGATTCTAAAGGCCATTTTCAGCAATTGTTAGGAGCTGTCAGATGTCTCTGTCAGATCAATAGGTTACCGTGGAATTTGCCCAGACTGTCAGCCAATCAAAATGTAAATTCTAGATAAATTTAATACACAAACCAACCTGTCTTCCTCAAGTCATTTTGAAAGTCATGAAAAGTAATTTGACTTTTCCCAGGGACTGCCATTTCTGAGATTCATTTCCCCTTGAGTCAGTGTTTCTATTGAGACTAAATTCTTAGGTGGAGCTTATGTGTCTGTTTACTAGTGGGTAGATGTTAATATATTTGTATTAGTTTTTGTATTTACATGAGTGTGGGATGTATATTCTACATATGTATATAATATGTGTACATATAAGCATACTATATGCAAATGAATGTGTGTTCATGTACATGTGTGCTTGTTCTGCAGTGGGGCAGCCTGAATATGAGTTCACAGAGATTTAAATTTATGTTGTATGATGGGATGGAAGAGTTCTTACTTTATGACTGAGGAAACCGAAGACCAGAGGAAAAAATTGACTTCAATCATGACACCTAAGGTATCATTGACAGAATCAGGACCAAATCTCAGATATCATTCCTGGTTAGTACTCTTTTGACTTCACAATGCTATGTATAAATACACTCATCCCTATATCCCCACACACAGTTCTGCCTATATTTCTTAATCAGGACCACAAATCTGTATTTTGGAAAGGAAGACTTATAGTCTCATCCTTGTATCACCTAGCTCCAAAAGGCTTTTGGTCAAGAGGTGAGTTCCAGACGAGTTCCTGGTCTCCTTTGGAGAGGATATTATGTCTTAAAGTCATTCCTAACTTTTCACATTGACAGCGTCTTAATGGACAAATAAATATGAAAGGAGAATGATACTTCAGGTTTAGGAATTTCTATAATGGGATTTAACTCTCTTTTTTTCCAGGAATCAGAATCCTAGATATCAGGCAATAATACATTGAACTAGGAGGTTTTATGGTACCCTGTATTTGGTGTCAGAGTACCTGAATCTGAATTTTGATACTATCATCTCATTGCCAAATTACTGGATAAATTCCTTAAGCTCTATAAACCTTGTTTTCCTTATCTACAAAATAGGGATACTTGAATTCTTGATTCCCAGATGGTGAGGAAAAAAACATTTTTATAGTGAAGGACATAAATTATTTTCAAAAAAAATTCTGTCCTCCCTGGTGCCCAGCTGATGACATAGTAAAATAAAGCTATAGATCTGCAATTAGGAAAACCTGAGTTCAACGATTTGCTGCAGTCTCTACTACCTTAATATGAGAAGAGAAATCTTTATAAACCATAGGTCAAGGAGCTTGACTTCGATTCCTAGCCAAATTCTGAAATGCATGATTAAAGGTAAGCTGTACAAGCATTAAGAAAAGGAAAGTGATCATCATTAACAACTAGTATGACTTTAAAAAAGAACCATTTATGGAGACTAATCTCATTTCCTTTTTGTGAGAAAAGGAAATTAGATTGATCAGGGAATTCTGTAATTTGCAAAATTTCTCAAGTTATATTGGTAGACAAGCTTAAGAGATGCGGGCTACTACAGTTGTGCTGATTCATAACTTGTTGAACAATTAGACCCAATAAGTCCCCAATTAAAAGTGAATATTGACTTGTGAGGAAGGTTATGGAGGAATTCTTCATAATGATCTGTCCTTTATCCCATGTTATTTAATTTTTTTATTGATGATAGATTAAGGCAGAGATGTTGTGTTTGCAAAACGTGCAGTTACCATGAATCTGGGAAGAACACAATGACCTTGAATAACAAAATCTACTCTCCCTCCAAAAAAACCCCTACATATTGACAGATTTTGTATTTTATGACCCATCTGTCCAAATTTGAGCTTATATTGGATCTAATTTTAAGAGCAACCCAGTCTACTTCAACTCTCTCCCCAAATCATAACTTTGACATGCATTAGCCCTGCCCACTCTGGAAAATTTTAGAAAGACCTTAGAGTTCTTGTCAACAACTTCATGAATACAGATATCTGTATTTTTTTTTTTAGTGTCTCCAGCTTCTCCATAAACACTCAAGGTAACAATGTGTGGACTGAGCATGAGATAGCTTTTATTTCACCTCTTGGAAAATACATAAATTGCATGGAATAACAGTGGCTTATAAGCATTCATTACTATTCTCTTTCCCCTCTGGTGAGTTCCATTCTTTCTCAAGGTCCTACAGCCTTCAAGGATCAAAGCACCTCCCTATGGATTGAACTCCCTTTAAAAGACATATGCACTTGAAGCTACTTGGTAAGTTATCTCCTTGCCAGCAGAAGCAAACTTAACAAGTCATAGAAACGTCATAGGGCAAAGTTCAGGTCTTTCCCCTTCCTCTCCAACCACCCCCTCCTTGAATTGGGACTTAAAATCCCCTTCTTATCCATTAGTTTTGTTCATAATTTACTTACAAGGTTGGTATGAAAGGCTAATACTAATCAGGAATTTTCCTTTCCTTGTTAAAATATTGGAATCCAGAATTTCATTACCCAGGAATTTCCACATGTTTTTCTTTTGTCTTTCTTTCTTTTTTCCCCTGAGGCAGTGGGGGTTAAGTGACTTGCCAAGGGTCACACAGCTAGGAAGCCTTAAGAGTCTGAAGCCAGATATGAACTCAGGTCCTCCTGACTTCAGGGCTGGTGCTCTATCCACTGCGCCAATTAGCTGCCCTTCCACATGTTTTTCTAATAGGCTAGAATCAGCAGTTCTTTAATTTTGAGAAAATGATAACAAGACAATACTGAAACTAACAATTTCTAGGAAATACCTGTTTCTCTGTATAAAAGCTAATAGTTAGAATTCATGTAACACTTGAATATTCATAAGGTGCTTGCCATGTGTAAAATCCTCACAATAGCACCCTGGGTAAGCACTATTATTTTCTCCATTTTACATAAGAGATGTTAAATGGCTTACTCAGGATGATGCAGCTAGTAAATGTCTAAAGCAGGATTTGAATTTAGGTCTTCCTGATTCCAAATCCCTTAATCTATCCATACCTTATGTCATTGAGCTGTCTTTATCCAGTATAAGATTGAATTCCAGTATTTTATTACCCAAGAAAACTTTCCTTCTTCTTAGAAGACTGGATTTAAGGAATTCTCATTACTTAACTTTACTCTTCTCACCAATACCACAGCTCAAATTGAGGGTTCCCATTATTCTTCTCCTAAGGAGAGACCAGGAACTAAGGTCTGGAACTCATCTCTTGACCAAAAGCACATATAACTACTGTGTTCTCCTGAGTCAAAACAGATAGCCATCAATGAAGCAAAAGAGAAAAAAAAGAGGGGAAAAGCTGAATGGAATCGAGGACTCCAATTTCTGGGAACACAAAAATATGGCTCTACTCAATAGAAATCCAAGCCAATCTAATAACCTTTATTTTATTTAACAGTCCTCTTTCTAGATGTTCTTCTTCTAGGAAGATGTCCTCTCTAGAAGACTATTTCACAATAATAGTTGAAGACAGAGAAGACTTGTAGATGTCCCTCAAGCACTAAAAAGTAACACTGGGCATGGCTGAACTCTCTTTGGGAAAATGCAACAAATACAAGTCATTATCATGTTAGCTCTTTAAGTTGATCAGAGAATTAGTCTTATTATTCAGTGTATAACTGAAGCAATGGGCTGATGGTAATAAGCTAAAATTTAACAGGAATAAATGAAAAGTTTATATCCTCAATAAAAAAAAACCCTTTATCAGAGATGAAAGGTAGAGGGAGAGCTAGAAAAGAATTAATTTTAAAAGGGTCTTGGGATTTTAATGAACTGCTAGCTCAAAATGAATTGATTGCATGATATAAAAACAAATAAACAAACAAACAAAAAACTACTTCCATCCTAGGCTAAATTAAAAGAAACCAAATATTCACAGTGAAAAAAACTGATAGTCTTGCTACTCTGTCCTTATCAATCTATGATGCTTTATTCAGTTCTAATAACTACCTTTTAGGAAGAATATCCACAGATTGTAGTACTTAAAGGAGAGCTATAAGGATATGACAAAGAATGAAAGCCACAGTTTATGAAGCTTTATTGAAATAAATAAGCTTGATTGGAATAATTGAGATTGGAAAGGTTTGTCTTACAGAAGAGCACATAATAAGGGTAGGGTATATGTAGGAAGGGTATTAGGGGAAAGGACTTAGAAAGGTTGGAGGAATGAATGCTTCTGACCCTTTCATGGGATTGTACCCCCCTTTTATGTGTTTACATGTGTATATGTATGTATGTAGGAAGGTATATTCCCTCTATGTATTCTATATGTGCTTATGTGTTTTTTGTGTCTACCTTGTAACTATGTAAATTCCTCACAAGTAAAGATTGTTTTATTTGCTGTATTTGTATACCCTGGGCCTCTCCTAGTGCCTGGAAAAAGTAGGCATTTAAATGTTTATTGATTGATTGATTGGCTTCTTGATTGATTGTCTTTGAGCTTTTGAAAGCCTACCACCTATAACAGGGAATAGACATTTATTATTGGGCCAAAGGAATAAGTGGAAGCAAGGGGTAGAAATTATAGACAAACCAGTTCATTGTGAAGAGAAATAAAATCTTAAAATTAAAATAAAATCTAAAATACAATGCACTGTCTTCTAGAGGCAGGGACTACTTCTTTGAAAACTTTCAAACAAAGCCCAGATTATCACTTATTGGTAGGATTATAGAAGTGATACTTATATAGGCCTATATAGGCCCATGATACTGATATATGCCTATAGTCATTAGATGACCTCTAAGGTTCCTTTAATTTCTGAAATTTCATATAATCTGAGAATAGAGAGAATCAAGACCTAAAGGTAAGATGTGAGAGAACTAGATGAGACCTTAGAACAAAGAAAGTTAGAACGATAAATGACATTAAAACTCACCTAGTTAATCTGACTTTAAAGATGAGAAGCTAAGAACCCAGAGAGTTGAAATATTGTAGCCTGGTATACAGTATAAGTTACTAAGAAGGCTTAATTTAGAACAAGACTTTTTAAACTTTTTCCACTCACAATCTCTTTTTTTTTGCAAGAAATTTTTATATGTCCATAGGTATATAGCTTTATAAAATAGGTATACAAATCAAACATTTACAGATAATAAATCATGATTTCACTATCCATACTTTCAATTATGCATCATGGCCCACAGTTTAAGAAACTGGGTTTTAGAGGACAGATCTCTGATCCCCAAGTTAGTGATCTTTTTACTGTAGTGATATAATTATTTTGACCTGGTAAGTAGTGCAAGAATGATACTGATATTATCACAGAATTTAATTCTGAATGGATCCTTTAGGATTTTCTAATCTACTTTCTTTCTTCTCCCCCATTTTCCATTTTATTTATGAGCAAACAAATAGGGTTCCAAGCAGGGAAATGATTTGCTCAAAGTAACAAAAGTCCTAGCAGAATCAAGATATACAAGATGTACAAGTCTCCTAACTCCAAAATAAGTATTCATTCCTTTTTGTCATTCTACTTTCACTCAGGCTTTTAACAGTTGTTATTTGAGGCTCTTCTGCTCTTTCCACAAAGCCAGGAAACACAATCTAGGGGAGTAGATAGAGGCTATCCATTTCCTTCCTACCTTGCATCAGAGTCATCTTGGCTATTTTTTTCTTTAGTAACTATTTTTTCTCTTGTTTTCAATCAGACCCTGTCCCTTCAGCCCAGACTGACTTTGGCTCAGGAGGCTCCAGATGCTGTAATGTGCAGGAGCCTCCATTCCATTTGCTTTTCTGACATGCTGGGGCTCATCCCAGCTTGTACAAGAGCAGCTGCAGCTATTCTTGGAAGGGTTTAGTTATGGATATATGATGAATGGACAAAGAGACCCAATGCTAGTCAATCCTTGGTACCACATCTGGGAGAGAACTTTACTCCAGAGATTTACAGAATGGATAATTTGGAGGTGACTAGGAACTTGGAAGGGAAGGGAATGCTAGACCTATTTTATATTGCTGTTTCATGGATGTCAGAATTCTTTTTATTTTAAAGGCCTAGGATTGGGTGGGGAGATTAATAGCTGGAAGAAAACTTAGAAATAATATTGTTTAACCCTTCCTGTCTCATTATGTACAGGATAATACTGGTACTTGGAAAACATGCATATTATCCAAGATCAAACAGGTTGCACATAGCAGAGTTGAGATTCAAATCTAGTTATGCTGATTCCAATTCCTATCCTGTTTTTACTATATCTTAATGCCTCTCAGCATATTATTAAAATACCAAAACATTACATTAAGATATTAACATGGTATAGTAGAAAAAAGCATTGGATATGGAGTAAGAGAAATTGAATTCAAATCTTGTCTTCTTTTTTTTTTCTTGACTTCATTATTACCCAATTTTTGTACTTCAATTTCCTCTTTTTATAAAATTAGGAGTCTAAACCAGGTAAAACTTTCTTAGATTGTGGGT
This sequence comes from Myrmecobius fasciatus, assembly GCA_023553655.1. Classification (NCBI taxonomy): domain Eukaryota; kingdom Metazoa; phylum Chordata; class Mammalia; order Dasyuromorphia; family Myrmecobiidae; genus Myrmecobius; species Myrmecobius fasciatus. The sequence goes on along the minus strand of JAJPUD010011414.1, from coordinate 15,565 downwards.
CATAACCTCACACGGAGTCACATAACTATATGTAGGTGTTGCAAAAAAATTAGTAACAGTAAAAGGTTTCTGAATACAATGACCAAAAATTAATTCAAGATCAAGCACATAATGATGCAAAGAATTTCTGGCTATGTTTGCACATATTGTATCCTGCAACTTTATGCAGCCTTGGTTCTCAACACACAACATGAATACTTTGCACTGTGCATGCACAAACACTCAAAAATATCTCAGCTCAGATTAGAGAAAGGTTTGCAAAAATATTTCTCTGGCAAAAAAGGGTTATGAATGGAAAAAAGTTTAAGAAGCTCTGGACTAGATGATCTATGAGTTCTCTTATAGCTCTCAACCCTCAAATCCTATAAGGTCATATTATACCAATCTCTGGGATTGCACCCCCCATAATTTTATGTTAAGCTAGTAATTGTAATTTTTATTTGCTTTCAAAATTGCTTTAAAATCCTTTATCTCATTTGACAGAAACCTTATGAGATAGAAAGAGCAACTTGCTATTTTCCCCATTTGACAAATGAGAAAACTGGAGCTCAGAGACCTGAAGATCCTTTGGTTAAAGTCATAGCCAAAGTTATCAATAAGACTGAACTATCCATGTCCAACTTAAATTCTTTGTATTAGTTTTAAGGTGCAGTGAATTGAGGAAGCAGAGGAACTGAAGTCTTAAAATCAAGTCAGTTACAAATCCTAGGTCTGCCATTTGCTAGTTGTGTGACTTTCAGCAATCTACTGAACTATTCTCAGTTCAGTCTCTTCATTTTACAAATGAGGAAACTGAGACTATTTTCAGTCTCAGTTTCCTCATTTGTAAAATGAAGAGACTTAATTATCTAATATTTAAGATCTTTTACAGTTCTAATATTCTAATAATTTAAAAATGTATCTTAGGGATCATAAAGATAAGCATAATTGATCTCTTTCTATTTATTGAATATGAACTAAGACATCTCAATTTGATTAACATGCCATTAGATTGGAGGCAGAAGGTTAAACATAGTCAGAAGTTACATATGTTCTTTCTTGGGAGATATATAAAAGAATAGTCTCCCATTCTCCCCAAATGTTACTGCTCTCCCTCCACCAAAAATTGCTTTTTATTTATTGAGTATATATATTTCCCTATGTACACATTTTCTTTTTTTTGTTTTTTTGTTTTTTTTTGCTTTTTGCTGAGGCAATTGGGGTTAAGTGACTTGCTCAGGGCCACACAGCTAGGAAGTGTCTGAAACCAGATTTGAACTCAGGTCATCCTGACTTCAGGGCTGGTGCTCTAACCACTGCACAACCTAGCTGCCCCTGTACACATTTTCTTCCTCAATAGAATATAATCTTCTTGAAGCCAGGGACAATTTCATTTTTTTTCTTACTGTTCTCAACATCTAGTATAGTAGGTATTTAATAAATACTAGCACTCTGATTGATGATAGTTTTTTTCCTTTACTGAACAACTGTAGTTCTCATGTTGTTAGTTCTTTGATCCTTAACAGAAACATGTTTCTCTCCAATTTTGCCTCAGCTCCTGTTTTCTCTGCTCTTCAGGGACAAGCCACCTAAATCTAATCTATATTGCCTATTATAGTCTTTTAGATATGACCATAGGACTACAGGATTAAGAGCTGGAAAGGACATTAGAAATCATCATAAGATTCATCTTATCCTTTATTTTGCAAATGAGGAAAATGAGAATTGGAGAAGGAAAGAGACCTCTCCAAGATCACACAAATGACAAATAGCAGAACTGTGTTATAAACTCAAATCTTTTGATTTGAAATCTACTTCTTTTATTTCTTGTTGCTATTCCAACAGCATTGCATGTTAGCTTTCCAAAATAATGGATATAATCACAGAAACTGAGAAAAATCAAAAGTGGTGACAGTACCTAATCAGGAATTTCACCTAGTACATCTTCAATAAGTGGACATCCAGAGTTTGCTTAAATACCTCCAAAGACAGGAAATCCACTTAGTCCTAAAGCATCTCTCTTCACTTTTGAATCATTATTCTAATCCCTTTAGCCAATCTATGTATATTATGGTTCTGAAGTACCCTTCCCTGAATCTCTCTCAGCAGCAGTAAAGTCTATTATAAATAGAAATTTATTAATTCCTTACTTGAGTCATGATGCACATATGTGAATACACTATTCCAGATGTGATTCATGCAATATAGAGAATAGTATAACTATCACATTTTTCCCATTTTTCATCCCTAAGTATTTCTTTCCCATAAGTATTAGGCATAGAGATTGATCCTTATAAAACATGGGGAGTGGGAGGATATACTGAAAAGTGACAGCAGATGAAATTTATAAGTGATAATATTTAGTCAGTTTGAGTGTGGGAGAGTGAAAAAGAGGGGGACAGATTACTTGGACAGGGTCCTCATGGTCTCAGAGGTTAATGTTAAAAATTTTTCTTTAGAATATTCTAATTAAAATCACAGAGACTCAGTGACAAATCCACATGATCCCATTAAAGAGCCTGTAGGTCCAATCACCAAGTAGGAGGGGAAATTTCCTATTATCTACAACTGTAGTGCAATAGTCTAAGAGGTCATTGAGCACAGGGCTTGGGTTTAATTAACACTCCTAAGTTGAATTACACAGGACAAAAAATTGTCCCTTTATGACTAACTCTTATTTAGAATTATAATGCAGAGATCATAGCCTTCATCTCTCTTTTCCCAATGCACAACCTGATGGTCATAGGGGTCATGGCAGCATTTGCAGTAGGCATATTTATGGAGTGCTCTTATCAAGTGAGTCCGTGGCCAGCATCCCACAACCTCACTGGGCAATGAGCTTTGTGCATGACATTATTGAAGTGTGATGATGATGGAAGCAGTCTGTAGCAGAGAGTCATGAACCGTACCCAGCAATTCTGGGACTTTACACAACTCATTTTCTTCATCTACATCTTAATTTCTCCCCCTAGAAAATGGGGA
>JAJPUD010011414.1:0-12594 GCA_023553655.1 Myrmecobius fasciatus | reverse complement strand
GCACATGATTTCAAAAGGAGAGTGTTGAACAATTTAGCACTTTGTTCTATCAGCGTGGAATGCTATTAAAATGTTTTTGACTCTTCTCCCTCTTTCATAACCAATTAGTTACCACTTCCTGTCAACCTCTATAAAATCAATACCACTTAATACATTCCCATTGCACTCCTCTAATAAAGACCCTTTATACCAGAGTTATCAAACATGAGTCCAACACTTCCCAGTTTGAAATACAATTTGGGGGAGGATGACAGCTAAGTGGTTCAGTGGATTGAACATTGGCTTTGGAGTCAAGAGCACCTGAGTCAAATCAGGTCTTAGATACTTACTATTTGTGTATCTCAAGGCAAGTAACTTAATCCTGATTGCCGCCAAAAATATAAATGGGAAACATGTAACAAAATAAATATATATCCAATAGAACATAAATAATAGTTATATGTTGTTTTCTAAATCAATATGCGTCCCATGGGTAACCTTATTTCTATTTGAGTTTGAAACCACAATTCTCTACCACCCCCTTGCTATGATTTTCATATTGAAAGGTAATATAGTATAATGGGAAAGAATTCAGAATCTAGAATCAGAAGACATGCATTCTTATCTTCTCCCTGGCACTAACTTCTTAGTTAAGGCATCTAACATCTCTGGATCTCATTGTCTTATTTTTTTATTTTTTTTAATTTGCAAAACATATGTATGGGTAATTCTTCAACATTAACCCTTACATAGCTTTCTGTTACAGATTTTCCCCCCAACTCCCCACCTCTCCCCTAGATGGCAGGATGTCCACTACATGTTAATTATGTTAAAATACTTGGCAAATCGAATATATGTATACATATTTCCAAACTTATCATTGTTGTGCAACAAAAATTGTATCTACACAAAAGACATATCAGATAAAGGAAACATTTATTGTCTTCATTTTCAAAATGAAATGTTTATCTTAGATGAACTCTAAGTAAGATGCCTTCAAACTCTAAAGCTACATGTCCTCAGATCAGAAGTCCTGAGTTTGAATGTTGATATTCTGGAACCTCATTTGTGCCTCTGGGAAATTAAATAACTTCTCTGGGATTTGGTATCATCTGATATAAAATGAGAGGGTTGGAATACCATTTTTAGTATGTGGGCAAGCAGGGCCTTTGAGCCCTGTTCAATCAGAGGGACTCAAACTGTGTAGGAACCTGTTCATTGTGGGCACAAAATCATTAGATAAAAGTGAAATAGGAAAAAATAAAATAATATAATTATGAATGACCTGTAGAGCCAAGCAAAGCTTACCATATTGGTATGGGATTATATTTATTGAGATATGGGAATGTCTGAATTCAAACTCAACCCAGCAAATTACCCTAGATAAGTTTTTTGAGAATCACTTTTTAGTCATGCACAACTCTTTGTGACCCCATTTAAGGTTTTCTTGGAAAAAATACTGAAGTGGTTTGTCATTTATTTTTTCATATTATTTTGCAGATGAGGAAACTGAAGCAAGCAGGTGAAATGACTTGCCCAGTCTAAGACTGGGGCTGAATTTAAGAAGATGAGTCTTCCATTAATACATTGTTGGTGGAGTTGTGAATGGATTCAACCATTCTGGAGAGCAATTTGGAACTATGCCAAAGGGCTATCAAACTATGCATACCCTTTGATCCAGCAATGTTTGTACTGGGCTTGTATCCCAAAGAGATCTGAAAGGAAGGAAAGGGATCCACATGTGCAAAAATGTTTGTGGCAGCCCTTTTTGTAGTGGCAAGAAACTGGAAAATGAATGAATGCCCATCAATTGGAGAATGGCTGAATAAATGAAGGTATATGAACCTTATGGAATATTATTGTTCTGTAAGAAACGACCAGCAAGCAGGATGATTTCAGAGAGGCCTGGAGAGACCTGCATGGACTGATGCTGACTGAAATGAGAAGAACCAGGAGATCATTGTACTAGTCAACAACAGGATTATATGATGATTGATTCTGATGGATGTGACTTTTCTCAACAATGAGACGATTCAGACCAGTTCCAATAATCTTATGATGAAGAGCACTATCTGCACCTAGAGAGAAAACTGTGGGAACTGAGATTGGATCACAACATAGTATTTTTACTCTTTTTGTTGTTTGCTTTCTTTGTTTTCTTTTTTTCCTTTTTGATCTGATTTTTCTTGTACAGCATGATAGTTGTAGAAATATATTGCATATTTAACATGTATTGGATTACTTGCCATCTAGGGGAGCATATGGGGAGAAGGGGGGAATTTGGAACATAAGGTTTTGCATGGGGTCAATGTTAAAAAATTATCCATCCATATGTTTTGAAAATAAAAAGATTTAATAAAAAAAGGTGGGAGTAAAAATAAGAGTCTTCATGACTCCAGGCTCAGAACTGTATGTACCATAGCTCTTAGCTGTTCTAGATGAGATGGGACATTTATAAACCCCAATAGTCATATAAAGAAGAATACCAGAAGGTGTTCCACATTCATCCAAAGTGTTCCACTGTGGAATTTCCACTTGTCTTTTCTTATCATGAATTCCTTAAGTGCTTATAGATTTATTACTCATTAACTGTCATGAATTACTTGAAAGTACAATGTATATTATTCATAGAATACATTGTTGCACATGATAAATTTGATAATAACATCAAATGTACATTAACATAAACAAAAACAACATATGGGCAAGAATTCTATGCACTGTTACAAGATGCTACTTAATGAGAGAAATATGGGATGATGGTTGGTATTATGCTAGTAGTCAGTCACAATTGACTACTAGTATTGGGGACATCATTGATAGCAATATTTTTCTCACCTGAAATAAGTACCAAAACATCATTTCTAAATTTGAGATTTTTATTTTGACATCTCCTACAGAGTGGAAATTTAGAACATGAAAATCGATTACATTGCAGTTTGAGGAATGTTAATCTTCAAATATTGGATATTAGTTGTATTCTCTCTACATTCTGAAAAGTTAAGTGCTTTTGAAGTCTTGTCTTTGCTTTGGAGAATTTCAAATATGGTCCGCATTGGCTGCTTAAAAATTCTGAGTGCTTATCTAAATTCTTAGTAACTCACAAAACAAGCAACTATTTCTTCAATTTTAAAAATTGATTAATGCTTTTAATGTTATGACTATAACTCTAATAGATTTAAATTTCCAAATTCTCTCTCCTGTCTAAAAAAGAGACAAAATAGTGATCACTATAAAAGTGAACATGCTCATCAACTTTTGTAAACTGGTGTCTTCTGTTACATAATGTTATATTACATGCTGGATAATCTGTATATGGAACAGAATAGTTTAATTATGTACTTTTTCTGTTTGTATGTGTGCATGCATGCCATAAGACAAAAATGCAAAAAATGTGTGGTGCACTTTTAAAATGAAATTATTCTTTAAAGTGTTTCTTATCATAGGAGGAAGAGAGGAGAAAAGGGAGGATTACTGATAGAAGGAAGAGTGGATTGGGGAGGCAGTAGGAAGAAGCAAAACATTTTTGAAATAAGATAAGATGAAAAATAGATGGAAATGCAACTAGCAACTATAAAAACATTTTGAAGCAAATTTCTCTGACAAAGGTCTCATTTCTTAACTTTATGGAGAAATGACTTAAATTCATTAAAAAGATTGATTTCGTAATTGATATGTGATCAAAAGATATAGACATTAATTTTTCAGGTGAAGTAATCAAAGCTATCTATAGCCATATTTTTAATTGCTCTAAATCACTACTGATTGGAGAAATGCAAATTTAAACAATTCTGGGGTACTATGTCACATCTATTAGATTAGCTAATAGGAGAGAAAAGAAAAAAATGATTAAATATTGGATAGCATGTGAGAAAATTGAGACACTAATATTATGTAGAACAATTTGGAATTATGCCCCAAAGCCTGTAAAATTAGTAATATAGCCTTTGATTTAACAATACCACTATCACATCTGTATACCAAAATAGATTTAAAAAAGTAAAAGTACCTATACATACAAAATATTTATAGTAGCTCTTCTCTGCTGGCAAAGAATTGGAAATTGAGAGAATCTCTAATTGAGAAATGACTGAATAAGTGTGGTATATGATTGGGATAGAATACTATTATGCTATAAGAAATGATAAGTAAGATGGTCTCAGAAAAACCTGGCATATAAACTGATGCTATGTGAAATGAGTAGAACCAGTAGAATATTGTACACATTGACAACAATGATGATCAACTGCAGAGAACTTAGCTATTCTTACCAATACAATGATCTAAAACAGCTCTGAAGGACTTATGATGAAAAATGTTATTCATTCCCAGAAAAAGAACTGATGGTCTGAATACTAAATTTCCTTTACTTTTCTTGTTTTTTTTTGGTTGAAGTTTTCTTTTATATGATTAATATAGAAATAAAAAGTATTTCTTTTCAATAACTAAAACACTTTTTAAATTATAAAATTGATGCTTGCTATATATTAAATGCAAAATTATTATTTTGATTTTGAGAAATTTATTTTGTTTCAAAAATATTACATTACAATATCATTAAGAAAATGTAAAGACAACATCAATATTCTATTCTTTGTATTGTCAATAAACAAAAATATTTAAATAGAAAAATTTAAGCTTTATTGTCAGATATAAAAAAATCTAAAATAATCTATTTCTTGAAAAAATATAATCAGTAACTTCTATGGAGAGTTTTTTTGTACTAGAAATGTTTCAGAACAGAATCAATATATGAAAAAGGTAACCTCTTTTTGTTTTTGTTTATCTGTATCACTATTGCAAAAATGTACAATAATTTCATTTTTAAAAAAATATTATGTCCTAGATTAAGATGTCCATATATAATGTGAATATTATGAGGGATTGATAGTGGGGAGTTCAATGCATTTTAACTTTCAGGGATCAACTATGAAATGGTAGTGAAAATACTTTATAAAATGAAGCTATTGTTATTTGTGATATATTAAGGGCCTGTCCAAAGCATAGAAGTGAATTAAGGCCTTAGGCGATTAGTGTGTAAACAGTTTTCCTGTAATATGTAAAGGATAATTATGCAAATATCTAAAAGGAGAGATGGGGGATATTCTGTTTAACTGTTGGCTCTGCACTGCTACACAGAATTATAACATAAGTTGCTCCAGGAATGTCATATTTGACAATAAGTACATGAAGAAATGGTTTCTGGAATAGGAATAGGAAGAAATGGTGCCTGAACACTATTAACCATCCTCATGTGCACTGATTGGACAATAAATATATGTATAAGCATCTCTTCTATATCGTTATTCCAAATCTTCATCATTAAGTTAATATAACTCACATAGGCCCATGAACTTTATAATATATATCTTAATCAACTTGTTTAATATAGATAAGGATCTTGCCAAAAAAAAGAGAGAAAAAAATTATCCAGAATCTATACATTTTAGGAAAGACCATTATGATGGTTCTTTATGCTTGTTTCTCATCCCTTCCAAAACTGTGAGCTCTCTAAGAGAAGGGACCATTTGTAGCTAAAACTTGCATCTTTCCTTAGCAACCTGGTCCAAACCTCTGCAGATAATAGTTGTTTATTTAATGTTTCTGGTTTCATTTGATTTCTTTATGCAACATTTTCTCAAGTACAGGATACACTTTACTTGAAAATTTAACCAGGATAGAATTTAAACTTGGATTATGATCACATTTAGTTTTATTTATTGTTAGGTTATCAAATATATCATAACCTAAATGTGGCCTATAATGGAACTCTTAGATATATTTACTACCCTTTTGATAAAATGAATAAATCACTTTTATTTGAATTGAAAGAAGTGTAAACAAAATATTCATAGTATATGTATTTTTCTTTGCTGATGTTATGCATTTATTTTTCAGTGGATATAGATTTTCTGTTCAAGGAGCTCTTTATGTCTATAGCCTATATGTGGGGCATCTTACTTTCAGAACAACATAGTATGCAAGGCTGTTTTGTTTGCTGATAATTTTATTTGACATTTCTTCCCAAAAAAAGATTGTAAGCATCCAATAGGCCAAAAACCATAATTTAGGCTTTTATGTGTCTTAAGAGAGTCAACCAAGGACACTGTTAGGTAAACAACCTTCATTCAATAAATCCTTGTTGGCTGATGGATTGATTGATCTTGCTTTCAAATTTTATTAATAACACCTACTTTGACTAATCACTTTCTGGGCTGACAGCTAATTCTATTTACTGTTGCTTTGCATGTGGCTTTCAGTCCATAGGGAAACCCTTTGAAGTTAAACGTTTTAAATACCTTTCCTGTTTTAAAACAGAGTTTGAAAGGAGACAGCTAAGTTTGGGATCATAACATTAAGATGTATTTTTAAAAAGCTGTAAGTTGGTCTACCTGCTAATTCCAATTCATGTTTTGTTGCATATATAACCTTGCATATGTCATTTCTTCTCTCCAGGTCTTAATTACTTCAACAATAAGATGAGGGCATTGAGTTAGATTATCTCAAAGGTTACATCAAGCTTTAACATTTTACATTTTAGCATTTGGTGTTCTAAGATCCTTTCCCCTAGCATTCCATGCTTCAATATCATTAGATCTGGGCAATGGGGACTGGGATTCAATGGAGCAATACAGCCTGCTGTGCTCCAGCAAGTGATATGTGGTTTTGTTTATGGGCAAACTACGTGTCATAGACAAGCATCTCAATGAAGACAGATCCATCACAAATGGAATGAGAAGTCCCAGGCGCAAACTGGTTTTTCATTTAGCAGCCAATATTCCTGAACTGAATACCAACCGATTAAGACAAATATGTTTTTGGAGTCCTCACTACTATATATTATTAGTCACACATCCCTGACAAAATAGCTAAACTTCCATAAATATGTTTTTAATGATCAGATGATATTTATCTAATGCATGCTCTCTCTCACATTAAATAGAAATTAAATGCACAGTTTACTGTGTCATAAGCCTATGTAGGCTCTAAACATCTCTGCTTTTCTTCTCTTTGAGTTTGGATAACAATTGACAATGCAGCTGCTGAACATCTGGTAGCCGAGAAATGCTGCTGGAGAGGTTTTCAATCTCTGAATTTGATGGCCTGCTGCATAATGGCAAGTCATTTTCCATCAACCTTTCCTAGCTGCCAAAAACATCACATGAAATATGAGGTTGCAGGGAAATAGCCATGTGGTGGCTGTTTTTCCTGGCACAGAGCTAAAGAATGAACTTGCAAAGGTGTTTTGGGTTGGCTGATAGAATAGAAAGATAGGCCTGAGATAAGGGGAGAAGGGACACCCATCTACCACCACACATAAGAGGGATCTCCTAATCTAGAATCCCCTAAGGTGAAAACAGAGGGATGGAAAGAAAAGCAATCTGATAATAGAGGAAAGTGGCATTCAAATAGCACCTGGAATACCTCATTTCCTTTGAAGTTTTAAACACTTGTATGAAGATGCTACCGGTATAATAGTCATTATATAGGGGAAGAAGTTTAGTTGGAAATGGATTGTGTGGTTTGTCTATGGATATAGCTAGCAATTTGAACCCAGGACAGTCTGACCGAGATCCAAGTCTCTAATCCACATGTCATACTGCCCCAGAACAAAAGAGATGGAAATAGATAATAGATAGATAGATAGATAGATAGATAGATAGATAGATAGATAGATACATGGATACATAAATATATACCTACATCTGTTTATGCAGTCATATAGAAAGAATAAATTAAATAAAAGATTACTATCTTAGGAAGGAGGTCAATTACTGTCACATAATAGATGATAGCAGTTTGTGTCTTTTTTATCATTTTTTTTCAGAACACTTCCCCTCCCCCCACAACCATATAAGACAGGTAATAACATAAATGATGAAGAAACTGAGACACATGGTTATATAAACCTGGTAAAAAATAGATAAAGGATGATATACTCACATAATATTAGGGAAAAAGTGTTCTTAAAGCTCATCTAATCTAACACTCTCTCTCCTTTTACAAAAGATAGTCAGGATCAGCAAAGGAAAGTGATTTGCCAAAGATGATATAACTAATAAATAGCATGGCCAGTTCAAAAACTCAGTTCCTGAGATTCTAAGTCCAGTGGAATAATCACCACCAAACTTGACATCCTGGTCATCTGGTTCCAAGGCCAATGTTATTTTATTCTTGCACTACATGGCCTTTCAAAGGTTTATCAAACATTCATGATATAACTGAACTCTGTGATTTATGCTTGGAATTATGAAGCTTAGCTGTGACAACTGAAAGGTTCTGTCCTTCACATCTTCATATTTTCTCAGTTCATCCTATCTTTCTGCCTCGTGCTTACCCACCCGAGATCATAAATATCATCTGTCACTTTTATGATTATTGGTGGTTAGACATGATGAATATTGATATTAGTCAACTGTGCAGGAGATATTAAATACATTAGCTAATTTTCCCCTTAATGCCTCATCCAATATGAATCAATATTGGTTTAATAATTAACATGTTTAAACATTTTTGATGTATATTTCATGATGAGCAGATCTATGTTTATTTTATGAAGATGAAATATTGAGCTCCCTGCAGCAAGCTGCAGCACCATCCCAACAATGGACTCCTGGCTTAGACTTGTTGAGGGCATGTTTCTATTTACTTTTCTGGGACAGTTCAAGCTTGGGAGTGTTTGCCATTTCCCCTGGATTTTTCTGACCTCAGAAAGGCAGCAGTACAGATGTTTCTCCTTGCTCATGCCATAGGATCTTAGAAAGTGGAATTCTTACAGCATAGATGTCATCTTCAACTCTCTCCGTCTTTTCCCCCTCTCCCTCCCTCCCTCCCTCTCTCTCTCTCTCTTTCTCCATGCCCCTCTTCCTCTCTCCCTCTCCCCCATCTCTCTGTTGTCTCTCTCTCTATCTGTCTCTCTCTCTCTCTCTCTCTCTCTCTCTCTCTCTCTCTCTCTCTCTGTTCTTTCTCTCCTCTCTCTTTCCTCTTCAGGTATATTTTCTGACTATCCCCTAATGTTGGGAATACCCTCCCTCCTCATCTCTACCTCCTCACTTCCTTATTTTCCTTCAGTTTCCAGATAGAATTCTACTTTTAAGGGGAAATCTCTCCTAATCTCTCTTATTTTGATTTCCTTCCCCTCTGGTGATTATTTTCTATTGTTTTTATGTAGCTTGTTTATAATATGTATTTGCTTTCTGTCTCTCCCTTTAAATTGTGAGTTTCTTGAAGATGAGGACTATTTTTCGTTTTTTATTGTATCTTCAATGCTTAGCACAGAGCCTGAAAAATAGTAAGCACCTGATAAATAGTTACTAAGTCTGAAAAAACAGATTATTAGAATAGAGCTAGAAGGGGTCTTAACATATAACACTTTTTTTTCCATGAGGAAAACTAAATTTCATGCAAATTAAGACAACTCTGAGATACCACTGCACACCTGCCAGATTGGCTAAGATGACAGGAAAAGATGATGAATATTGGAGGGGATGTGGGAAAACTGGGACACTGATACATTGTTGGTGGGACTGTGAACCGATCCAACCATTCTGGAGAGCAATTTGGAACTATGCTCAAAACGTTATCAAACTGTAGATACCCTTTGACTCAGCAGTGTTTCTACTGGGTCTATATCCCAAAGAGATTTTAAAGGAGAGAAAGGGACCCACATGTGCAAAAATGTTTGTGGCAGCCCTTTTTGTAGTGGCTAGAAACAGGAAACTAAATGGATGCCCATCAATTGGAGAGTGGCTGAATAAATGAAGGTATATGAATGTTATGGAATATTATTGCTCTGTAAGAACTGATCAGCAGGATGATTTCAGAGAGGCCTGGAGAGACTTACATGAACTGATGCTGAGTGAAATGAGCAGAACCAGATCATTATACACGGCAACAACAAGACTATATGATATTCTGATGGACATGGCTCTCTTCAACAATGAGGTGATTCAAACCAGTTCCTATTATTCAGCGATGAAGAAAGTCATATACATACAGAGAGAGGCCTGTGGGAACTGAGTGTGGATCACAGCATAGCATTTTAATGCTTTCTGTGAATGTTTGCTTGCATTTTGTTTTCCTTCTTAGGTTGTTTTTGTTTCTCTTTCTAGATCTGATTTTTCTTGTGCAGCAAGATAACTATACAAGTATGTACACACATATTGGGTTTATTATATATTTTAACATATTTAATATGTATAAAACTACTTGCCATCTGGGGAGGGGGTGGGAGGAAGGAGGGAAAAGTTTGGAACAGAAAATTTTGTAAAGGTCAATGTAGAAAAATTACTCATATGTTCTGTAAATAAAAAGCTTTAATTAAAAAAAAAACAGAAAAAGGAAAACTAAATTTCAGAGAGGGAGGGTAAATAACTAGTTTGAGGTAAGACAGAGTCAGGATTAGAATCTAGATCCAATGCTCAAGATTGGGTACTCAATCAAGAAGTATCAAAGTCAGAAAGATATGAATTCAAAGCTTACCTATTATCATGGCTAAGTAACAACCTCTCTGTGCTTGTTTACATCTCTATAAAAGAACAAATTGGTATAAAAGCAACTTATATCTCAAAGAGTTATAGATAACCTCATGATACTACATATGTGACAAGCATTGAAAACATTAAAGTACTGTGTAAATGTTACTCAAAATATAAAATGTCTTCCTATCCAATTATCTTTTTTTTCCTTGAAGGAAAATCTTATCATTATTTATAACAAAAATCATCAATTTAAAAAACTGCAATTTATATTCTGTATGGCTTTGGACAAGTGTCTTAAAACTGGGCCTCTGTTTCATTAACCTTAAGATAAATGGTTTGAATTTGATTTGTAAGACCCCTTACAGCACAAAATATTATGATTATTAAACTGACAATGATGATAATTCTCCCAGGGAAGATTCTACCTGCTCAACTTTGTATTTTTTTTGGGGGGGAGGGGAGGAAATGCTGAATAAGATATTAACACAAACAAGATCAACCAAAGAATTTTTAAAAAGACTCAACAGTATGTCTTTGGACATATGTATTTTCTAATCTGCAAACCAAAAGTAATACAGGCTATCCCAAAAGTCTTAGTGAAGTTTTAAGGTCTGAAAGTATTAAACCACTCAAAACTTTTGGAATAAATATTTGCATGATATAACTCATGTAGGCCATTGTAAAAATAGCAACAAATCTATAATTTTATAAATTCTAATATTTCAATTATTCAATAGATAATGATTTTTATTGAAATGGATATTTTTGCTATTAGCATTGATACCAATCCAACTGAATATTATCATCCTGTATAATTCTTATTCATGTACTCTGTAGGAATATATCTAATAAGTTAAAGACTGTCCTACAAGACTTTCTATACCTTTTTTTTTGTTTGTTTGTTTTTTGCTTTTTGCTGAGGCAATTGGGGTTAAGTTGCCCAGGGTCACATAGCTAGGAAGTGTCTGAGACCAGATTTGAACTCAGGTCCTCCTGACTTCAGGGCTGGTGCTCTAACCACTGCACAACCTAGCTGCCCCAGACTTTCTATATCTTATAGGCAACAAAACAGCATTTGAAATTTTCCCTAGTATCCCTTGATGCCATTATTTGATGAATACCTCATCATTTCTGATCATATATTTCCCATAAGATGTTGTGACATTGTCATACTGACCATCACTGAACTTCCTTGGAAGCTTAATACCTGCATGTGCATTTCTCTACTGTATTTTGGTTCACTCATATCTTTGATTCTTTGGAGATAATGATGCTTTAAAATTCACAAGTATATATTATCATTGAGAGAACATTTGTTTAAAAAGAAGGCTTTTGATTTCAGGGAACAGCTTGAGATCATTAAAAGCACTGCCAAATTTCCTGAAAGCAATACCTTGAATTCTTTTCCGTCTGTGCAATACTGGGCTAAACTTATTGTCCCTAGAGGAACAGAAGTAGTAGAAGTAGTGTAGTAGTGGTGGTGGTAGCAGAATAGTAATGGTAACAAAAGCATTTATATAGGTCTTTAAAGATTGCAAAGTACTTTACTTATTACTTATTTACATAAATATCTCATTTTATTCTTACAACAATCCTGGAAAGTAGGTATTCTTTTTATCCCTATTTGAGGAAACTGAGGCAGAGGTTAAATGATTTGGCCATAGTCACACACTTACTTGAGTGCCTAAAGCTGTATTTAAACTCACTTTTCCTGACTCTAGGTCCAGCACTCAATCTAAAGTCTGTCTGGGCTAAAACTCCAGTTGTTCAGACAGTATGACAAATAGTTATTCATCTACAGTTTTCATCCATTTATAATTTCCCCAGGTGGTGCATCAGATTCACCTCTTTTAAGCAATTACTTATGGATTTCATTGAAGAGGCTCTGGAATGATTTAATCAGATCACTCTCATCTATAAGTTGGGGGTTCTAGAGGACAGCACCATCTATTAGGAATACTCCCTCTTGGATGTGGGAAAACTGGGACACTGAATCATTGTTGGTGGAACTGTGAACGGATCCAACCATTCTGGAGAGCAATTTGGAGCTATGCTCAAAGAGTTATCAAACTGTGCATACCCTTTGACCCAGCAGTGTCTCTACTGGGCCTATATCCCAAAGAGATTTTAAAGG
>JAJPUD010011413.1:31435-54784 GCA_023553655.1 Myrmecobius fasciatus | reverse complement strand
AAAAAAAAAAAAAAGATTTTCATGAAAAGAGTTGGTATTGGGGGGAAGGAAATGGCAAAAACAGGAAGTGAGATGGAAGGGTGCAGAGAGATAAAGCATATTACCTGCCATGTTCATTGTTTTGTCACTTAAATGTACAGTATACTTCTCTGATAAAGGTTTTAGGTTGAAAAGCCCTTATTTTCAACTTTTTCCATTGTGTTTATGGTTGTCACTATTATAATGTTTCAAAAATTCACTTTCTCTTTGTTTCTTTTATTACATTGGCTTTACTTAGCTCCTTATGATTTTTGTTTTGTTTTATTTATTTATTTTTTTTAATAGAAGCTGGATCCCTGAGATCAGTACTCAGTAAGGAGTCTCATTCCCCCTTTGGGCTGGATTCCTTCAACTCTACAGCAAAGGTTTCTCCATTAACTCCAAAGCTCTTTAATAGTCTGCTACTGGGTCCTACTGCCTCAAACAACAAAACAGAAGGCTCCAGCCTTCGAGACCTGCTACACTCTGGACCCGGAAAGCTTCCCCAGGCCCCCTTGGATACCAGCATACCTTTCCCTCCAGTCTTCTCAGCATCTTCAACAGTGGGTATCCTGTCATAGATTCAGCCACTAAATCTAGTTTTTTATTTGTATTTGTTTTAATGTTTAATAGTATAGCATTGGGGTGGCTAGGTGGTGCAGTGGATAGAGCACCAGCCCTGAATTCAGGAGGACCTGAGTTCAAATCTGATCTCAGACACTTAACACTTCCTAGCTGTTTAACCCTGGGCAAGTCACTTAACCCCAATTGCCTCAGCAGCAGCAACAACAAAATAGTATAGTATTATAGTTCACAATTTCTTGAACAGAAAAGAAGGAAGCATGCTCTAATCAGATATCTTGAATCAACGTGGCTATTATATTCAACTCAATCCTATTGTCTTTTAGTGCTATCTTCTTTGAAATTATGATATTCATTTGGATATATTGTTCTTTTGGATCAGCTTTATTTCTCTCTGCATCAGTTTATGCAAACCCTACTTTTTGTTCTATGAATCGTTCGTATTCTTCATTTCCTCCAGTTCAGCCTTATTCTGTATCATTCAGATACCACAGTCACCCTTAGATCCCATGAAAGGATCTTTCACAAAAGGTATAATGGAATTCTTTTTGTATAGGTCTCTAGATTGAATGCCATACTGACAGGCTCCTCTTGTGCTGTTGAAGCTTTGTGAAAATGCCATGTTCTGTTGAATAATCGCTGAAATTTAGTGAAACATCATCTCATTGCTTTTGCTAGAGAGGAATAGAGCAGAAATTGGACCATATGTCCAAGTTTCAGTAGTAAAATTATATAGCACTGGCAAAAAAGGTAAATTAAGGGTAGTTCTGTCTGATTTGGGTTATCTATTAATCTTTTGGCTGAGTAGGAAACCTCTTTCTAAAGGATAATTAGACACAAGATAAAGGTGTTTTTAAAAGCTTTTCTAGTGTCTACAACCCACACACCTAGGTTTATTACCATTACATCCTCTTAACTATAATATAATTTCTTAGATGTTTTATAGACTTATTGTGCTCCTGGGTAAGAAGTAGGATAAGTAGAGAAGATACAATGCTTCTTAATACTCCCCCATTTGATAGGAGATGTTTTAAGAACCTACATAGAATAAGGCTAGCTAGGTCAGTAACTGTTTTTCTGTGTTAGTACGAGTTGTTTGACTCTTTGGGGGTTTTTTGCTGATGGTTGTAAAACTAAATATAGCTGTTGGGCTTTTCTCAGGGAGTGAAGAATAAGGCCAGTCTTCCCAACTTCCTCGACCACATCATTGCCTCAGTGGTAGAAAATAAAAAAACTTCTGATGCTGCAAAACGGGCCAGTAACCTGACAGATACCCAAAAAGAAGTGAAAGAAATGGTAATGGGACTGAATGTACTGGATCCACACACCTCCCACTCATGGCTCTGTGATGGGAGGCTCCTATGTCTCCATGACCCCAGCAACAAAAACAACTGGAAGATCTTTCGGGAGTGTTGGAAGCAAGGCCAGGTCAGTGCATTAAGCATCATTAAAGCCTTGAGCCCACAGAAAATGTGGCCAGGTGATTGTGGTTTGGGTCTGATTTCCATTCCAGAGAATATTTGGTCTGTTTTATCATGTTTCAAGAAACTACTAGTGAGATTGAGAAAAAGAGGAAGGAAAGAGAATTAGCCACAAAACAACCAGCTTCTTGTAGGTAGTAGTATTTTTGGAGAACCTTTGATTACTATAAACTCTGACACTCAGTTCTAGAAAATACCATGGAAATTCTTAGGAAGTTAGTTATCTGATTTGGAAAGCAATGATAGATAAAATGAAATGTGGAAGGGGTGGTAGTAGGTGGTAGCACGTTACTAGGAAAATATTTTTTGGCTCTATCAAGTGTGTGTGTGTGTGTGTGTGTGTATGTATGTGTGTGTGTATATATATAATGTTAAAGCAGTCATTTACTTAAACGCTTTTCAGATGCATAAGGAAGAGAAAGGGCACAGAATTTCTGAATTTATCCTTTTAAAATATTACCAGAAGTTGATTTTTTCAGTGTTTGGCCTTCCTCCTTTCTTTTATATAGCAGTAGGTATTCAGAGCAACAGAGGTGATTTATCTAATTGCACCTAGAAGGTAGGGGGAAAAGGTGATAATAATAGAGAGTGGAGGCAGAGCCTTAAGCCTCAGCTGATGTTAGAATCAGGGATCACATAAAAGATGTCACACTAAAGCACTCAGGAGAAAGAAGAGGAGGAGGAAATTGTTACTGGGGGATCCTTATTCCTGTTCCTCCTCAGCCCTGGGGGTGCTTAGTATTTTTCATGACCCTTGATCAAGGTATTTTTTTCCCACAGCCTGTCCTTGTTTCTGGGGTGCATAAGAAGCTCAAATCTGAACTTTGGAAGCCAGAAGCATTTAGTCAAGAATTTGGAGATCAGGATGTGGACCTAGTGAACTGTAGGAACTGTGCTATCATTTCTGATGTGAAAGTGCGTGACTTCTGGGATGGTTTCGAAATCATATGCAGTAAGTGGCTTTGAGGTCATATCCACTAAATGCAATCTGGGAAGGAAGCCAGCTCTCTTGTCTAATCAATATTGCTCTTCAGCACAGCATGCTTCTGTAAAAACTGCCACAGAGGTCACTGTAGCATGGTGGGAAAATCTTGTCCTTGGACTGGGCATAACAGAAGTCCATCTAATGGAATAAATTCCTAGCCTTCAGTTTGTGATCCAGAGAAGTTTGTTGTCACTGGCAAACAATGGAGCTCCTTTTAGCCAAATATGTATTAATGTCTGAAGCTGTGGGTAGGGGAAACGTTAGATATCCAGTCCACTATAGGGGGACAGAACTGAAAATGAAAGGCTAGATTTCTGTGAGATTGAGTATCAGGAAATTTTCCATCATTCAGTTCAGTGAACCAGGCCTAGTAAATGACTTACTTTATTTCTCACAGAACGGCTAAGGTCAGAAGATGGGCAGCCAATGGTACTGAAACTCAAAGACTGGCCTCCAGGGGAGGATTTCCGAGACATGATGCCTACAAGGTTAGCAAACTAAATCAAGCTACAGCATCTTTAGGGATCTGTCATAAGAGAATTAGAGTTATAAGGGATTAAGGTTTGAACATCACTAGAAAACTGGCTATTAGGGTATAAATTGTTCCTATCACAGCACTTCAAAATTGTCTTTTAAGACAAGCAGGGAAACTTCCCATCTGTTATGTTTGAGCATATGTCCCCTGAAATCATAGTTCCTTGAAATATCAAAGTCACGGGGACCTTAATTTAGTGGGCTTTTCTTCTGTAGCACAGTATGTCCTCTCCTCTCTCTTGCCCTTCTTTAGGTTTGAGGATCTGATGGAGAACCTCCCTCTGCCAGAATACACCAAGCGAGATGGAAGGCTGAATTTGGCTTCTAGACTACCCAGCTATTTTGTACGACCCGATTTGGGTCCCAAGATGTACAATGCTTATGGTATGAGGGGAGAGACCCAGGGATGCCCTCTTTGACTTCTCTCTTTTAACAGCTAAAGAATGATTTGTGGACAGTGAGGAACCAAGAAACATTTCTGTCCAGGAAGCAGTTTAGCAAGCAATCCTTTATTATGGAAGTAAATTGAAAATTATTGACGTTTGTTTTTTCCATACTGACCTATGTATCAATATTTATTTCCCTGAATAGGTAGCAAGTACTCTTTTAAAATTTCATTTATGTTAAATTTAAGAAACAATAACAGGTAGCTTGATGGTACAGTGGATAGAGAGCACTGGCCCTGAAATCACCGGGACCTAATTTCAACTCTGGTCTCAGACACTTCCTAGCTGTGTATGACCCTGGACACCCAGTTGCCTCACAAAACAAACAGACAATGCAATATTTTCTTATCTGTAAAATTATATTAATCATACTTACAACATCTATTATTGTAAGAAAAGTGGTTTTTAAATTAGAAAGCACTATTTAAATGTGTTATTGTTAAATATGATTCAGTTCTAACAAAAAATATAGAATAACAATAAAGAAATTTAAATACAAAAGATAATCCACCATATTGGGAAGTACTAGTATTGAACATCATGAGGGGAAGATGCCAGGTCTTTTATAGATGGCACTGAGCCCAACCTTACTATCTTTTTAGATTTAGGTGGGGAAAATGAGGTAGAATTTTTTTGTTTGTTTTTTAATGATTTGTTTTATTTTGATGAAAGCTGGTTGTTTAGTCAAAGATTTGGTTTGGAGCACTTACTGTGTTAGTGCTGTCTGTCTACTGTGTTAATCTGGTTAAGAGTAATTGTTCAAAATGAACTGGAAAAGTTTTTTGGAAACAGTCTTAAAACAGCCAGCCTGATACATGTTTTTGGCAAGGGGCTTGTCTGGATTATTTAGAATATTGGCTTTTCATCCAAAATTTTCTTTTACTTTTAGGTTTAATCACTGCAGAAGATAGAAGAGTGGGTACAACAAACTTGCACTTAGATGTATCTGATGCAGTTAACGTGATGGTGTATGTTGGGATCCCCATTGGGGAGGGAGCTCATGATGAAGGTAAGATCCCCAAGGCACATTCATTTTTATTATTATTATTATTATTAAAGCTTTTTATTTGCAAAACATATACATGGGTAATTTTTCATCATTGACCCTTGCAAAGCTTTTACCCCCCACTCTCTCCCCTAGATGGCATGTTAATTATGTTAAAATACTTGACAGAATATGTATATACATATTTATACAGTTATCTTGCTGTACAAGAAAAATTGGATCTATAAGAAAAAAAAAAATCTGAGAAGGAAAACATAATGCAAGCAAACATCAATAGAAAGTGTAAATGGTCCACCCTCAGATCCCACAGGCCTCTCCCTGGGTGTATATGGCTTTCTTCTTCACTGAACAACTAGAACTGGTTTGAAACATCTCATTGTTGAAGAAAGCCATGTCCACCAGAACAGATTATCATATAGTCTTATTGTTGCCATATATAATGATCTCCAGGTTCTGCTGATTTCACTCAGCATCAGTTCATGGAAGTCTCTCCAGGCCTCTCTGAAATCATCCTGCTGGTCATTTCTTATAGAACAATAATATTCCATGACATTCATATACCATAGTTTATTCAGCTATTCTCCAATTGATGGGCATACATTCAGTTTCCAATTTCTAGCCACTACAAAGAGGGCTGCCAAGGCACGTTCATTGATAAATTGTCCTCTGTTGCTTCAAGGTTGTAGTACGTAGTGGCTAGTTGGTGGCTCAGTAGATTTGGCACTAGACCTGGAGTCAGAAGTCCTGAATTCCAATCCTGCTTCAGACATGTTGAGCAAGTCACTAAATTTCTGTTTGCCTCAATTTCTTCATCTGTAAAATGGAGAGAGTAATAGCATTTAACTTCCAGGGTTGTTGGAGGGACCAAGTGAGATAATTGTAAAATGCTTTGCACAGTATGTGACACATAGTAAACATTATATATGTGTTAGCTATTATCAGCAGCAGCAGCAGTTATTATTAATAAGTATCTCAGTAGAAAATATTTTAAATCCTTTTCCTTATTTTAAGTCCCTGAACAATGTATCAAATGTACCCCACCCTTTGCCATCCCACCCCACCTGCCATATCAGGATATAATTCTAGATAGAAGGAATGACTACAGTCTGGCAGATACCAAAACACTTTGCCAATGGGGAACTGAAAATTGCCTTCCTTCATAAGAAAAGGGAAAGGTTCTATCTTGGAAGGTTTAAGTTATTCTTCCTGAAGTTTTGGTGATAGACTCTATGGCATTTGATCCTTCGATCTTCTGACTTATTCTTCAAAGTTCTCTAAAAAGTAAACTGAATTTTCAGTTTTGCAATCAGTCGAGTAATAGGCTTTATTTTTTTTTCAGTCTGTGGCAAACAATTGACTGGGTCCAGCTGGTGGAGATCTGTTTACGATTTCTGTTTGCCCTTTCAGAGGTGCTAAAGACTATTGATGAGGGTGATGCTGATGAGGTAACAAAACAGAGGATTCATGAAGGGAATGAGAAGCCTGGAGCATTATGGCATATCTATGCAGCTAAGGATGCTGAGAAGATCCGAGAACTTCTCCGAAAGGTGAGGAGATGTTTTCCACACCCTTTTCATATTCACATTTATAGCCTTGCCTCTCAGGATATTAGTGGTTTTGTGAACCTAATTTCTTAACATTTTTATTGCTAGTTCTGTCCCCTGACCTCCCTACAACATATATGCTCACTTTAAATTGCTTATGTCCTAGGCAGAGGTTGTCTTTTTGTGCCTTGTATTAAATGTCCATTTGACCTAAATCCCTGCCCTCAAGATGTGACAATTAAAGTACTTTTTAGCTCAGGCTTTTCTCAAACCCTGCTGCAGAATGTTAGGTAGCTCTGTAGGATGTGATTTCTGTCACTTTATGGCTCATCCACATTTTACTTTGGTGTTTGATATTAGGTTGGAGAAGAGCAAGGTCAAGAAAATCCTCCAGATCATGATCCAATCCATGACCAAAGCTGGTATCTGGACCAGACCCTTCGTAAACGTCTCTATGAGGAGTATGGTGTGCAAGGCTGGGCAATTGTGCAGTTTCTGGGAGATGCTGTCTTCATACCTGCAGGAGCCCCTCACCAGGTAGGTATAGTTTTCAAGGCAGGAAATCATGGAATCTGAGGTAACTGAAACCAAACTGTCCTTTGACCATTGAAAATCTAAAAGGTTGAACTCTGTAGTATCTAACTGAGATTATACTCAATAGCAGCTATATTTCTCTCTAGAAACCAGTTTCACATGCTGCTGCTTGTATTCTTCTAGTATATGGGACTCACCTCTATATGTCTTGCATGGTAAGGCAAGAGGTAAAGTGGCTAATGTTAGAACATTGAATTTTTCACTGTATCTTCCAATGCTTGTTAATTTCCACATATTTTTCTCAGGTTCATAATCTGTACAGTTGCATAAAAGTGGCAGAAGATTTTGTATCTCCTGAACATGTAAAGCACTGTTTCCGCTTGACCCAGGAGTTCAGACATCTGTCCAACACCCACACAAATCATGAGGATAAACTGCAGGTGATTATGAGCCCTCACAGAAACACGTCCCATTTTTTTGGGAGAAACCATAGAGGAATGTTCCACAAGAGACTCTGGATTTTTTAGAGATGTTGTTCCAGTCCTGTCTAAATTAATGTTATTCCAAGATTTTGTTTTTAAAGAGTACAGGGACAGCTTTTCTCTTATAAAGGCAGCTAGGAAGCACACTGGACCTGGTGCTGAATTCATATGCAGCCGCCGATAATTCCTAGCAGTCACTTAATCCTATTTGCCTCAGTTCCCTCATCTATAAAATTAGTTCAAGAAGGAAATGGCAAACCCCCTCCAGGATCTTTGTCAAGAAAACTCTAAATAAAGTCACAAAGAGTTGGACATGACTGAACTGAATTTCTTTTATCCTTTATATCCTCCTTAAAATCTAAAATGTAAAGATCAGAACCATGGTTCCTACCAGTGCATCTAACTTTTATAACATACAAATAATGAAGAATAAGGAAGTAAAATAGCTCTGGACTGGAAGCACTGTCCCTTGCCTGTCAATCTTGGCTTTACTTGCCTAATGACTCATTCACCTTCTGAGTTCACTGTATCAGGTAGAAGTCTCATTTGTTTGGAAATTGTCACCTTCAGGTCCATGTTTTATGACAATTCATTTTGATGTTAGGATCTCATCCTTGAAATTAGCTCTATATTTTTAATAATATTTATCTTGAGGAATCAGAGAAGGACTGGAATTTGGGAAGTATCTCTGTGATATGTGGAACCCCAAGTCTTGCACTAATAAAATGGTATTAATTGGAGCACAACACTCATTTGACTTCACAAGGATAGGCAGGGACTGAGACTGACTCTGTCCTTTTGATTTCCCAGGTAAAGAATATCATTTACCATGCAGTGAAGGATGCTGTTGGCACACTGAAGGCTCATGAATCCAAACTGGCAAGATCTTAGTTGTGGCTAGTTTCCAAACACTTGTGAAGCAGGCCTTTCACTCACAATACTTACAGGGAACGGGCAAGGGTCTCTGCTGGAGCAGGGACCCCCTCACTGGGAGCCAGTGCGGTCAGTATTACAAACTCTTCAGCCACTGTTTTCTACGCTGCCTCAAACATTGATGGTCGAAACGGGAAAGTCGCACTGTTACACACACAATTCCAGACTTCAAGCCGAGGGTGCCACATCCCCCATCCTGCGGCCTTTTGGGAATCCAGATCACCTAAACACCGCTGGGTTTTCCTGCATATTTTTGTGATTAGAGAGTCAAAACCAAGAATGTGGGCACTTTTTCTCTCTCTCTCTTTTTTTTTCTCCCTCTTTTCTTTCCTCATGCCTAGTTAGTTGGGAATATGTTCGGAGGTGGGGGGGATCTTGATAGCAGGTATGGTAGGTGGCATTTGCCGAAGTGTGACCCATAGAAGCCTGACAGCATATCTCTGCGTGTGACCTTTTGTGTGACCCAGCCTGAGGAAGAGGGGTGAAGCTGTCCCCATACTCCCTCCCTTGTACACCGTAGACTTGCAGAACCCAGGGAAAATCCACTGCTTTTCCCAGGAGGCTCCAGGAATAGGAGAATTGTGTATTTAGTGAAAAACTAGGTTTGTAGTGAAACAGTTACTATTTCATGAAAGTAGATATTTTTAGAATTTTTGAAATACCACAACTGTTTTCCTGGATTATGAGGAAAGGCACATTACATATTTAGTCTTCCTTTCAATAAAATCTTTGAAGAAAAATGGTTTTTAGGAATTATATGTCCATAATAGCACAAAATTAGCCAAAGGAGAGCTCAGAAGAATTGGCTTTTTAGGGTTTCTTTCCTTTCTCCCCCTCCCATCTCAGCAGTCTCTACAGAGAGGGAATAGTAAACCAAGAATGAACTTTTGTCATGTCTGTGAGCTGTGGTGTGTATGTCCCTGCACTGGTGACTCCAGGAATCATTCCACCTGTTACCAGCGTTCCCTTGGGACTCAGAATACTTTCCAAATACATGAAAGAAAATTTAATTTCCAACATCAGGTCTTTTGTCCGGAAATATTTTCAACAAAACTTTACAGCTCAATGGAGTTTTATTCAGATTTCAATGTCAACATTTGAAAATGATGGATTTCATTGTCCCATAAGTACATTGGGAAGTGTATCTACCTTCTTTTCAGCTGTACTGTAGTGCCCCCTGCAGGCTTGTTTATATGTTCACAGTTACTTCATTTTTTAAAAAATAAAAGTCATTTACTGTAGAATACTTTTAATTTCATTTTCTGTATTTTCATTTTGTGAAGGGCTGATTGGGGTTTCCATGTTCTTATTAAAATATAACAACTCTCTGTGGTGTGGACTAACTTCTTGTCCCCTAAACCCAGGCCAGATTTTGAATACCATTACATATAGTATCTCTGCCCAGTACACACCAGAAAACTCACTATAGCTTTGCCACTTTTAGTTAGCATCTGGCCACACTCTGGCAAAGATGATGTTTTTCTAGTTTCTTTGGCATTTTATTGTTGTGTGGTGAGAATTTCCAGGGGTAGAAAGTTGGGAGAAGGGGTTTTGTACAGTTTTATTTTTTAATGAATATGAAGTCTTTCCATCTCAGCAGGTGCACAAATCCCAGACCATAGTCCAAGTTTTAAACAACGCTTTCCCCCTTACAAATGGTGTCTTATGAACTTCTGCTGGTTATGAACCTCCCAAGTTTCCACATATTCTCCTAAGAAAGAAAAGTCAAGTCATACTTTGAAAATGGTTCATTTGACAAAATGAAAAAACTTCAAAACTGAAGTCCTTGATAAAAGCAGGAGATGCTTCTCTTTGTGAGAAAGGTCATCAAAGACTATTTCTATAGAGGCCTCTGAACATTTGAGATTTAAAATGAATAGCCTCAGTGAAACTTCCATTCATAGAAATTGAACAGTATTTAATATTCTGAAATACACAGATAGTAAGCTTGAGTGATAAATCTAATCTTTTGAAACTCACCACCTTTTTCAGTAGTTGATGGGGGGGGGGGGAGTTTTGAAAATGTTAACACCATGGGATCAGAAAGGAAAACATCATGCCAATATTGTGTAGATGTAAAATGTGATGGAAAGTGGAATTTTGCTGCTTCATTGAAAGTATGAAGAGATAGCCTACATTTTGTCTATAAATATCTCAATAATTAGGGCAGCTACTACCTTATGGGAGCAGTACCTAAATTCCCTACCCATTTCTTCTACTGGCTTTCTCCCTACCTCTGACTCGATGCTTCCTGGTTAAGTTTCCCTTGTATTTCAGTGGAGGTCAGCACAACCACCCCCCAACATTACCTCAAAATCGTGTTTTGGCTTCTAGCCCAATCCTGTGGCCTGTCCCAGAAATTGCCTTTTCAGCCCTTTTGTCCCTGGCATCATCAACGTTACACCCACACACCACCCCCACACTCCAAAAATGGAGAGATACTAAGGATAGCCTTATCTACCAAAGACTTTTCTTCTAAACCCTTGACTCTACCTCCAGTGTTCTTTTCACTGACAAGGATCAGTGCCCCCGGTGGTTACCGAGAATTTTGGTGGGAACATAGCCCTTGGGCACAGTGCTTGACACATAATAGGTGTTTAATAAACGCCTTTCGTGGGAGGTGATGCCCTCGGATTCCCCTTAATGTTTCCGGGTGGTTGTGGCCTCACCGAGGGGAAATGGGCAGGGATTTAGGCCGGATCTTCTAAAATCCAAGAGCAAAGAACCCAGTCAGCACTGAGAGGGGAGGAAGCAAAGATGAAGTCGGTAAGTGACCCCAGGAGAGAAAAGAGAATCCATGTGACTAGGCCAGAAAATAAAGAGAAAGGTTCCAGATTGGGTCAAAGTGGGAAGATTAAAATCTGGTGAGGGATGATCCCGGTGCAAAAAAGCATCAGAGAGGGTGGCTCGGCCCCTACTGGGCTGGACCAGGCGGAGCAGGTGCAGGGGAGGGGAGAGGGGGAGGAGCGGGCGCGGGGCGGCCGACAGCAGCGGCCTCCCCTTTAAGAGCCGCCGCCGCCGCCGCCCGCAGGCCCCGCGGTTGCTGCAGGAACCTCCCCTTTAACGGCCGCTGCTGCCCCACTCGTCCGCTCGGGCTTCTCCATCCTCCGGCCCGGGGCCCCCGGCCCGCGGACCCAAGCGCTCTGGGGCGCACACCTGGCCCGGTCCCGCCATGGTGTCCTGGATCATCTCCCGTCTGGTGGTGTGAGTAGAGGAGGGGCGGGGGCGGAGAAGGGATGCGGGATCGGGCCGGGGGCGGAGGTGGGGTAGTGAACACAGAGTAATTGGGGCAGGTGCGAAAGGGCATCCAAGGATGGGGGCATATAGAGGCCCGTGGAGGGGCGGAGGCGGGGGTAGTGTTGGAACATTCCCCAGGGTCTTAGAGGAGGCCAGGAGGAGGGATGACCAAGCCTCTTCTCTTCCTGGGGTCCTCATCTTCCCCCCCCCCATCCCCGAGGTCTGGGCTTCTCCCATTTGACCAATGAGGCCTGGCAGGGCTGGAACATTTGCCGATCCCTCCCCCATAGCTCATCCCCACCAAGAATCCTAGGGGGCTGCACTTGAGTGGGTCTCCCCTACCAGAGTCATCTCTGGGCCTATTTGAGGCAGATGAGGCTTCTCTGGTCCACGTCCTCCCTCCCAAGCATCCCCTCTGCGAGCGAGCTTGCCAGCCTTTCTCTCCTCTATCTCCCGTCTATGGGTTTTGCCCAGTGCCATAGTGACATTAGATGGGTGGAAATCATCTCCGAGCATCATCCCCCAGGCTCCCAGAGCAGGAAGCAGCAAGAACAGCTGTGGGGCTCCCTGGGGTGTGAGAAGGCACTAGGAGCAAGGAGATCCCAGGTTGTGGCCGCACCAGTCTGGAAACTATCAGGTGAGGGAGAAGATGCAGGTGCTGGGCTGGAGTGGTCTGCAAAAATGAGTCCGGAATGGCAGTGAGTTGGGGCAACATTTCGAAGAATTTTAGACCCAGAGAGACCTTAGAGATCTTAGATCCTGAAAGGACCTCATAGGCTACTTAGTCCAAATCCTTTATCTTACAGACAAGAAACCCAGGCCTGGGGAGACCAAAGGATTCTTCTACAATCATGCAGATATTAAGCTCAGAGCCCCAAATAACAAATTTTGACATTGTGTCAACCTTCCCTAGAATTAAATGGTGCTTGAGCCTCATCCATTTTAAAGGGGATTCTGGATCGTAAATTTAGTGGACAATACAGCTTCCATGACATCTAATACTACTTTTGGTGGATCTGGGTCCTCCTCTGAAGACTCCTAGGAGAGGTAGTTGATTCCTTAGGGCAACTGGGCCTGGCCAAGTTCTCCTAAGGGGAATTTTGTCCTAAGTTCCATATTACTGATATTCAGCAATTTGGGGAGCAGAACTCTCAACAGGGTAATGGGAAAGGTAAAGTTTTATGGATTTACCTAGCTGAGCTATCCTCTCCATCCCCACTTCCCCCAGCCTACCTCAGGAGATGGGTTACTCCAGGTCTGGGGAAAAGGAAGGTCCATACCTTCCAAAGCCAGGATTTAGTGGGGCTCTTGAAAGATCATGGTTGGGAGGTAGGAGAGAGAAGTTTGATTCTTTGTTATACCAAAGCAGAGAACAAAATAAACTGCCATGATTCTAAGCCCCACTCCCATGCCATTCCTCTTCAGCCCTGAGCAGAAACTCTGCCCTCCTTTCCCTTTCCCCAGAGAATTTCTGTTATTGAACAGGTCTGAGGAAGGGCCCCTCATAAGAAATCCTGGCTCCCTCAGCTCTTCATTAGTCAGAAACAGGAAAGGACTGAAAGAATTAAAGCCCTTAGTTCAATCTATTAGCTAAGATCTAATCTCTCAGCTACCCAGTTGTTGCCAGAGCTGGTAAGAAGTCAAAAAGACAAATTATGTCTCATCATTCCCAGCCACTGTGTCCCCAACTTTTCTACCCAAATCCATAGGCTAGAAGAAAGAGGAAAAGCAGGAGACTAGAAAAATCACCTCCTAGAAGTTGTTAGATTCCATCTTCTTTCTAATGGCTTCTCCTTCCCCCTCCCCCATTGATGTTTAATTATATCTGATTCCTCATGACCCTATTTGAGTTTTTCTTAGCAAAGATGCAGGAGTGCTTTGCCATTTCCTTCTCCAACTCATTTTATAGATGAGAAAAGTGAGGCAAACTGGGTTGTGACTTATCTAGGGTCACAGCTATTAGTGTCTGAGGTCAGGTTTGAACTCAGGAAGCTGGGTCTTTCTGATGCCAGGCCCAGTGCTCTACCTTCTGAACCACCTACCTGTCCCCCTCCTCCATTTGCATGTACACACACATATATGTGTATACACATATATACATATACTATATACTTGTATATTATATACACATGCATGTGTGTATAGATAGATATTATTTAGCTATTTATGAATATACTTTCTCTGCCAATAGTTATAAACTGGAGAATATGAATTTTTTTTCATCTTTGTTTTTCCAGAGCCCTGTATAGTTCCTGGCATGCTATAGGGGAGTAGAGCTAGGGATTAGAATTGTGATTTCAAGGCTATAAGCAGCTCCTGCTTAAGGAAGCTCCCTTTACCAAATGTAAAATAGTACCATCCCTACAATTTAGAGTTGCCTTAAGCCCAGCTTCTTAAACTGGTTTTCAATCTCATGAGGTCTCAAAACTGAATGTGGGAGTCGCAAAATTATGATTTATTATTAGTAAATGTTTGATTTGAATACTGATTTTATATACCTAAATACCAAGAGTCATGTAAAAAATTTTCAGATGAAAAGGGGATGTGTGAGTAGAAAAAGTTTAAGAAACCCTGACCTAAAAAATAATGATTTGTTTAGAGTTGCACAGCTAATTATGTGTCAGAGGTAGAATTTGAACCCAGGTCCTCCTGGCACATAGTAGGCATCTAATAAATGTTTGCTGAATAAATGAGCACGTAGATAAGTATCCAAGTCTTGAATGGCTTCTGTTTCTTGTCCCACTTTTATTATCTGGACCCCACTCGTTGTCTCTTTTTTAATTTACCTGGGCTGAGCCTTTCTGTCCCCTCCTATGGGAAGGGGAAGATGAGTTAACTCAGAATGGGGAAAAGGAAGGCTCCTTTGCCTTCCAGAAGAGTTCAGGAGCATCCACTCCAGGTCCCAGGAACAAAATCATAGCTGAATTGTGTAACCAAGATACTCTGCTTCTCCCCCCTCTATTATCTCCTCCCCATTATATCCAGTGTTTCAAGGTCTTCACACACATACCCTTCATACACCCATCCGGTCCCCTGCCTTTCCTCACTCCAGCTCACACTCTTTTTCTCCCAGCTCCCTTGGTCCCAGGTCATTATGAGACTAGAACAGCATCGCTCTCTTGTTCCTATGCCATTGTAGTCATTCATTAAGCAAGCATTTACTAAGCATACTGGGGGTAATAGACAAAAATGAATAAGCTTGCCTTTAAAGAACTGCCTTATATTGAAGGGAAATAATAAGTACAGAGCTAGATAAGAGACAGGGACTAGACCTGAGATTTCAGGGGCATACAGGAACTCTCAGGGGAAGAAATTCTACCAGTGTAGATTAACATCTTTGCTACAACTTATATTCCTAAAGAGTGGCCTAAGAATTGAAAGGTTAAGTTACTTGCCCAGGGTCATACAGCCATTATATTACAAAAGAAACCTGAACCCAGATTTTCTCTTCAAGGCCATTTCTCTATCCACTCTGTCACATTGCCTCTCTGTCCATGAAGAAATGACTGTAACATAAATAGAAATTAAAGGCAAGGCAGTGGGAAGGGGAAGCATTAACAATTAGGGGGAGGAAGGAACTGCAATTGGCATTATGCTCAGTATGAAACAAGCAGGCTCAGTACTAGATCATTCCCCTCCTTCCAAGGTCCCCTACCCTCCAGTCATTTCTCATATCCCAGACTCCCTGGGATCATCTCAGGTCGGTTGACTTCAGGAAGGTACTAAGTTCCAGTTCTCTTGAAGAGTTAACTCCTTAAGACCTACCCCCCAGACAGTGCTCTGGGGAGGGCAGAAGTATGCCAATAAATGTTTGACATATAATAAACAAAATAAAACTAAGCCAAAAAAAAACCCTTGAAAATGTTTGACACATTTTCAAGTTTAATCTGCATTATTGTTTTCCCTATCCATTTAAGTCTAAACCATCAATGAGGCAATAAATCAAGCTCTGCTTTGTGGTGTTTGCCAATTTGGGGGGTGTAAATACGCCCTGAAAATTCAACAATCAACTCTGTGAGTCAGTCCAGATTGGCTTTAACAAATCCTCCCAGGGAATTGAAGATGTGTGTGCTGGACCTATCCAGTGGAAGAGCACCTTTTGTATCCTTTGAGCTGTTTGGGCTGAGAGTTGGGCTGAGGAGTACTCATCTACTGAATGGGATCTGTCCAGCAGGCAAACTGAGTGGATTCCCTGACCAGTAGAAAGAGAGTTATAGATGAGAAAGTCAGGCAGTAACTCTGGCCTTGGTCTAAAGGATCTTAAACTAGCTCGGAAAACACCTCCTGGAATTGTCACTCCTTTCCAGGCCTAAAGAAATGTTGTCTTTCCCCTTATGTATATCATATCCCACTTTGGCAGTTTGATGGAGCCTGTGGAACCATTCTCAGAATACTATTTTTAAAATTATAAAATAATAGAATTGCAAAGAAAACCAATTTTATTGAAATAGTTATCAAATTATTTTAAATGATCTCATGGACCCTAGATTAAGAATTCCATCTTGTGCTAGAAAATCCCTCAGATAAACTCTTACAAGATCTTTTGACTTTTGTAAACTCTTAGCCAGAAGCAGTGGGGAAGGGAGGGTTGTGGTAATGGGGAAGGACTTTTATTTAGTCTGTAAGTCAACAGAAATTGTGTCTGCCTCTTCTCTAGGCTGATCTTTGGCACGTTGTACCCGGCCTACTCTTCCTATAAGGCTGTCAAGACAAAAAATGTGAAGGAATATGTGAGTGTGGGGAGGGGCTCTGCCTCTTGAAGTGGGGGTGAGTGGATGTGAGATGACCCCTAGGATCAGAGTGGGATGGGGGGAGTAATGGATGTTCAACCTACATGACTTCTCTCACACACACCCCATGCTGTGCCCACAGGTAAAGTGGATGATGTATTGGATTGTATTTGCCTTCTTCACCACTGCTGAGACTCTCACTGACATTGTGCTGTCCTGGTAAGCACTGTCCCCAGCCCACATTTCTAAAGCCCCTTTCCACTATTCTTCAAGAATTAAGGATTAATTGTTGGGATTAAGGAGGACTGGGAAAGGCTTCTTGCAGCAGGTGGGACTACAGGATATGAGACATATAGAAACACACACACATATATAATTCATATATACATATATAGTTATATTTGCACATTCTAAGAGACTGTCTATGAAAGGTTTTTCCCCCAATTTTCCACATTCCTTCTGTTCTTGGCTGCATAGGTTTTAAATTTAAAATTTTTAAAATCTTCAAAATTATCCATTTTACACTTCAACAATGCTCTCACCTTATAATATGGTTTAAAGTTTGATACTATTGAATCCACTTCCCTTACACCTTTTTCCCCTGGTTTCATTGAAGTTCCTGACCTATTCTAAATAATCTTTGTTATTATCTTTTCCAACTTAGTAAGATAATTTAAAAATTAATTAATTAATTAAAATCTTTTTAAAAGGTAATTTAATTGGGATAGCATTCTATAGATTAATTAGGTAAAATGGTTATTTTAAAAATTCTATTGGCTTTAGCCACCCATGAACAGTTAATTATAAATAATAACTGGCATTTATAAAAGATTCACAAAATGCTTTATATATATATATATATATATGTCTCATTTGAATATCACAATAATCACAAACCCTGAGAAGAGATGTTACTCTCATTCCCATTTTACAAATGAAAAAACTAAGATTGAGAAAGGTTGCCCACAGGTTCACTCACTTAGTAAGCATCTGAGTCAGGATTTAAACTCAATTCATTAAACTCAAATTCATTAAGCCCAGCTTTCCATTCACCATGCCACCTGGCAGCCTAGTCAAGCCCCTACCTTCCTCTTTGCAAGTTCTCTCAGTTATGCCTTCTGAGGCCCAACAAAACTAATTCAATATCTCTCCTTTGGGACAGCTTTTCAGATGGTTGAACAGTACTTACCCAAGGCCACATAGCTATGGTAATAGAAGTAAGGTTGGAGCCCAGGCCATTCAACTCCTTATCCAGATCTCTTTCCCTTCCCAACATCTTAATAATGCACTTCTTGGCCCTTTCCCAGGTTCCCTTTCTACTTTGAGCTGAAAATTGCCTTTGTGATCTGGCTGCTGTCTCCATATACCAAGGGCTCCAGTGTGCTGTATCGAAAATTTGTCCATCCCACGCTCTCTAACAAAGAAAAGGTTTGGCCCCTGCTGACCTTCCCTTCCCCTTTCCTGCTCATGGACCTATTCTCCCGAATCATTATCCAAGATAAGAGAGGGTAAGAAAGGGCTCAGTGGCAGTCTGAGACTTGCCATCTCTGGGAGCCATTTCCCTGGACCAGCAGCCTTGGGGGCCTGAAACACCCAGGGTGGGCAGGCAGGTGGTGCCAGGTTCTCTAGACACTACCACCTGGGATGGATGGAACCCACTTATCTTCAGGGAGCTCAACTCCTCACTCCATTCTCCTTCCTTATCACAGGAAATTGATGAATACATCACACAGGCCCGGGACAAGAGCTATGAGACCATGATGAGGGTGGGCAAAAGGGGCTTGAACCTGGCAGCCAATGCTGCGGTCACTGCAGCTACCAAGGTAACAGAGGGACCAGGGTCAGCATGTGGGCAATCAGGGCTTCCACCCAACCCTATCCCATCCCTCTCCAGATATGGCTTTAGAAGGACATTTCCCTACATCACTACCTTTCTCCACCATGTCTCACAAGCACTATTGGCTCAACTGTGATTCTCCTCTCCCTGTTGGCTCTCTTAAAAAGCCCTTGCCCCTTCTTTACCAGCATGCCTTTTCTATTGTCCTCACTGGTGGGGGGGGGAGGCTTTCTATCCTTGAACATATATGTATCACCTGCTCAGGGCCAAGGAGTATTGTCAGAAAAACTGAGAAGCTTCAGCATGCAAGACCTGACACTGATACGAGATGACGAAGCCTTGCCCTTGCATGGTCCTGATGGCCGCCTTCGACCCTCAGCCAGTGGCCTCCTGGACCCCATTGAGGACTTAGGTACCTGGCAGGGCTAGAAGGAGACAGGTTGGAGGTGGGGATTAAGAGTGTGGAAATGGCCCTCAAGCCAGAAGAAACGCAGAAAAGGCTAGGGCTAGATGGTCTGTAGAGGCACCCATTACAGTGCCTTGGCTTTCTTTAGCTCCCCAGTGGCCTGTCCCCACATCTTCCCCCCTTGCTTCTAGCTTCACTTTGCTTCTTCTCAGGAGATGACCCTGGCCTGAGCCTTCGGTCCTCAAGTGGGAGCCAGTCAGACACACGGACAGAGGCCTCTGAGGATGACATGGGGGACAAGACCCCTAAACGTGTCAAATCAATCAAGAAAGTGCCAAAAGCTGAGGTGAGGCCCAAGGACCCAGGCTCCCCATCCCAGCTCCTTCCCCTATAGCCCGACCCCACTGGACTTTCTGGCCTCAGTTGAGGTCCCTGCATGGAGCAAGGGGAAAGGGAAAAGATGATGAAGTAGCTCAAAGGGAGCCTTCTCTCCTGGGCACTGAATCCCATCCCCTCCTCTACAGCCAATCTCTAAGACGCTGAAGACTCGCCCTAAGAAGAAGCCTACAAGTGGGGGAGAGTCAGCCTGATGTGAGCCCTCCCCCCCAACTTCGCAGAGGCCCTCATGGGGAGTCAGGTCTAAAACTGCTGCTGCTTCCTAGGTTGAGGGGGCCCTAGGATGATCTCTCCATGGGAACAGCCCCCTGCCCCCACCCCTTTCTCTCACTGAAAGAGTCTGAAGACCAAGATGTGAGATGCTGCCTTTGGGATCTCCCAGGGAGGCCTCTGGCCAGGGTTGGGGGGGGGGGCAAGTATGAGGGGTGACAGGTCTGGGAGCTGACTGGAGCCAGGCACTTTCTTGTTTGGACTGATGGTTTGGGAACACAAGGGCCAAGGTTGGGGATGGGGGGTGGGGTGGAGGAGGTTATGTCCATGGAAGGACTGCCCCCTTGAAATAGCAGCCTTTGGGGCCTCTTTGGCTAAAGGCTTGGGGTGTGTGTGTGTGTGTGTGTGTGTGTGTGTGTGTGTGTGATGTTTATACCTAAGAGGGGTCCTGAGGACAAAGCCACATCAGGGGACTCTCCAAGCATCTCTCTCCTTTGTTCTTCCAGCCTTTATTCTTGAGTGACCTCCCCAACTCTAGCCCACTTAGTGCCTTGCTGGATGCCATGGCATACTATGGGGAAAGGGGTTAAGAGCCAAAGGGTTCATCTGGCTTTACCTCATATATTCTGCCCCTCTTCACCTATCCCCTTTTTTTTTTTTTTTACTGGACCTTGGCTGCCCCATGTCCTCCAGTTGCTATCGACTGGCTGAAAAATTGGCTGATGAACTAAGCTTATCACCCCCACCACTACAGGGGAGCCCCCCAGAAGACTTCCCCTCCCTCTGGGAAAGTGGAAGGAGTGAGAACACTGGGACCATATTCCTCTAATTGAAAGGAATGACTAGAAGGAGCAATTTCCCACTGAAAACCCAAATTAACAGTAGCCAGGATTTGGGGTGGGGGGAGAAGGAGATCAGGGCCTACCTGGATATTCTCTTTTGCTCTCCTCCAAGAGGCCATTTCCTTTAATAATCCCTTTTTTCCCTCTCCCTTCCCCTCTCAATTTTCCCCCTCCCCCAGCTTCTATTTATCTAGTTCCCAGGATAAGGACGGGGGGATAAGGGTCCCTTGGGACATTTGAAGAAGCCAAATAATAGAAACTGACTTGGGCAAGGGGTGGTAGGGCATGGGAAGGGAGTAGGGTATGAGGAAGCTGTGCTTCTATAAGTGAGCATATGAACCAGTAAGTGTGAACATATGTGGGGGGAGGGTGTGATATAAGTGGGGACCTTTCCC
The DNA here is from genome assembly GCA_023553655.1 of Myrmecobius fasciatus. NCBI lineage: Eukaryota > Metazoa > Chordata > Mammalia > Dasyuromorphia > Myrmecobiidae > Myrmecobius > Myrmecobius fasciatus. The sequence continues at coordinate 34,186 of JAJPUD010011413.1, read as the reverse complement.
TGGGCATCCAGGCCATGAGGTAGGACAAAGTATGTGGTTTTTACCAGGACACATGCATGTCCCTATGTAGTCTCATCTCCTAGGCTGGGAAGAAGAGGAGGGTCCTTGTATTGTGTGTTTACACACATGCACATGTTGCTTCATACATATTGGCTCTATCTTTATGGGTCTCTTGGTCTTGGCTGGTGTCTTTGTATGTCTATACATGTGTTCCTATGTTCTCTCTCTCTACTTTTTCCAGTGGTGGGGCCATCCATAGAGCTAATGCACCAGAGGTTCTAAGAATTGTTATTCTAGTTGCCACTTAGCCCTTTCCCAGCTCTGTTTCCATATCTGAGGCTTCAGCTCCTATTTGCCTTTGAGGGGAATTGTGAGGTGCTTCCGGGGATGGTGGGAAGTACTTCTCACATTCTGATTCCAATTTTCCTTCCATCCCTGCAAGCCAATTCTGTCTGGGCCCCCTCAGGAAGGAGAGAGCAGAAAAAAGGAATTCCTGGGAAACCATTCACCAGAGAAGTAGCCGATGATGGAAACTGGACTTAGATTGTGGGGTTTGTCTCTTCATTCCTTCCCTGCCCTAACCTTAGCATCAACTTCTGTCCTTCCTCTTCCTTTAGCAGTGAGTATAATGAACTGACCCCAGGCCAGGAGGATTTTAAAAATTCTATCTTAAATCTCCCCAAAGTATTAGTGGGTTGGGGCGTGTTTGTGTGTGTGTGTGTGTGTGCGTTTGCGCATGCGCGTGCCATGCTCACTTGAGAATTGGGAGAAGTAAGGAAAGGGAGGGCTTATGGAGAGAAAGCTTGGACCATTGGCCTGAAATGATCCAATAAACTCAAATTCGGCACCCTGTTGTTCTCTGTTCTTTGTTCCCCAACCCAAATGGTGTAAGGTGGAGATAAACTTGGGGAGAAAAGCAGATTTTGTCCTGTAGTGGGTCTGGGTGCGAAGAGCTTGGCACTCTCTCCTCAAGCATGTAGCCCAGAAGGAAAATGAAGGGCAACAACAATTCCACCCCTAAAACCAAACACTAAGATTGGGAAGGTGGCAGAAGAATAATTAGGGAAAGCCCAAACGAGTCAGTTCTTCCCCAAGATTACAGAAGTTAATCTAAGGGGCTGGGTTTGATTGGCCCAGCATGGGGTCCCTAATCACTGACCAAGCAGATCCCAAGGACAAGTGCATCAGCGTGATTGGGACAAATGGCAGAGATGTCCCCCTTGTCCTCCCCATCTCCTGAGACCTAAAGATGCAAGCAACAGGAATTCAAGTTAGACATCAGGACAACTCATTCAAGAAGGAGGAGCAGTGAGACCCAGGTCACTTAAGGATGGCAATAGTCTCCCCTTGGAGTGCCTGATTGGGCATAGATTAAAGAGGAATGACTCCTGATCTCTCGAGGGCCCTGCTGAAGCCAGGACCAAAGCAGAGCCAGGGCCAGTTCTTTGGCTGAGGCTTCCCTATGGTCTTTCCCTCCCCATGGCGGGGCAGTGTGGAAGGGGAGGCAGGAGGGCAAGCCTGGCAGGAGGAGTGCTGAGGCAGCACAGTGCTGGTGGCTCCAGCTGGAATTCTGAGAACAAAGGTCAGCCCGCTCCGGGAGGCCCCACAGCGGGAGGGAATGCAGAGTCGGGCCACAGTGGCCTTCATGTCCAGGATGAGGGCCTTCTGAGTCTCAGAGACAGGCCAAAAGGGAGAGAAAGGGGACCAAGGGCAAGAGTCGGCCCAGGGCCACCGAGGGGGCTGGACTCGTTCTCCTGACCCCTGCTGGTAGGGTCACATATGACAGCCAGGACACAGAATGGACAAAGACATCCAGAGAGAAGCAGAGAGGGAGAGGGAGACCTAAAGAAATCCAGTGGAGGGAAAACACCTGAGAAAGCAGAGCACTGGTAGACTCAGAATTGAGCCTACCTGCCTGTAGGGGGAAGCAAAGAGCAAGATGGAGACCACGGGGGCTGGGAGGGGAGGATGAAAAAGAGACTAGGCCATGGGGCTGGGGCCAGAGCTAGGGCAGGAGCAGGTCCAGACAATCTAGCTCAACTGTGCCATAGAGAGACCCCACAAGGGCGGAGGCAGAAACCTGAGCAGCCTAAAAGTGGGGGGAGGGCAGTCAGATCCGATGGCTGGGACCCAATTGGAAAAGAGAATTATCTTGAGAAATGAATTTTAGCATCCATCTGAAGGAGCAAAGAAACTCATTGAAGTGGGAGGAAAGAAAAAGAGTTAATGGAAAAATGGGGACTTTGGATTGCAGGGGGATAAAAAAGGCAGGTGGTCAACGTCTGAGAAAAGGCTGAGGTTAGAGCAGGGGTAGTCACTGAGAAGGAGCAGCTGGGTGGCCTGGCAGATAGAGTGCCAGGCCTGGAGTCTGGAAGACTCATCATCCTGAGTTCAAATCTGGCCTCAGATACTTGCTAATCCTGTGACCCTAGGCAAGTCACCCACCCCTATTTGGCTCAGTTTCCTCATCTGTAAAATGAGTTAGAGAAGGAAATGGCAAACTCCTCCAGCACCTTTGCCAAGAAAACCCCAAATAGGGTCACAAAGAGTCAGCACACAATTGAACAACAGTAACTGAGAAACATAGAAACTGGGACTGTGCCAAAAGGGCCACCTTCCCAAATAGCTCAGCAGGCTTTCCTGAAATGAGGCACAGGTCCCTTTTCTCTGCCATTACATTAGGCAGCACAACTTCCCCCAGATGCTGGCACAGCAGGACTAGGCAGAGGTCATGGGAGGACAGAGGAGAAA
>JAJPUD010011413.1:4175-31425 GCA_023553655.1 Myrmecobius fasciatus | reverse complement strand
CTGGCACAGCAGGACTAGGCAGAGGTCATGGGAGGACAGAGGAGAAACAGAAAAGAACTCAAAAATTCTCCACCAGGCCTCTCTGAATTACCCCCTACTCAGACCTATGCTTCCCAACATCTCATGCATATTAATTGCAGTCTCAGAAAAGATTTTCCCAGTTTCCTCAGTTATTTAGAAGGAGCACAGGGGGTCTCTCACATAAGCTATGCTGAAAGGAAGCCCTCTGGAGGAGATAGGAAAAACATATTGTTGGGATGGGAAACCAGGCTCATGAAGGTCATTCCCTTCCAGCCTCTGCTTCCAGACAGCAGCTCCTCTCTTCCTTTAGAGAATAAAGTGGTAGGGGGTCCGAAGGAGAGACCTTGACCTTTGTTCTAGCAACCACACTAAGATAACCAGGAAACTTTCCTGTATCTAATCTAACTTCCTCTTCAGGGTCGACCAAAGCTTCTTAAATGATGGGTTGACATCCCATATGGGGTTGTAGAACTGAATGTGTGTGGGGGGAGTCTCAAAAAATTTAGCAACAATAAAAGGTATCAAATAGCCAAAATTTAATTCTTTATGTAAAAATAAATAAGCATATCCATCTCATTAGTATGCAAATTTACTTTCATCTTTAATAAATGGCAAAATTATATGTACACCAAAGTACAAAGTTTTAAAATAAATTTCTTTATAGTTATCAGTAAATGTTTGATTTGTAAACCCATTTTACATACCAATATGCTGGAGGTCATGTAAAAATTTCTTGGCTTTTGAAAAGGGGTCTGAATGGAAAAAGTTTAAGCCCTGGTCTACACAGCACCATACATCTCACTCTGCCCCTGTGGCGTTTAATGGCTTTAATTACTTTCCAGACGTTTGTTTCTTTGCTATGTGTACCAAGGTTTTTCTTTTCAGAATGAGCAAGTTTAGGCTACAAGACACATCTGTCAGTTGCCATGGAAACACCTAGGGCTGCTAGAACTACAGCCTTGCTCCTATGCTATTAGTGCAGTGAGGAAAAGATAAATGGGGGTTGTTTAGAAGACATTAGAAAGAAGCCTCTGGCTCTGGCCTCAGTTGGCCCTCTCTTTTTCCTTGCTCCTTCTCCCAGGGCTGTGTGTGACAACCCATCTTCTCTCCCCCAGCCTTTTTTCACTCCTCTAGGCAGATAGCTACAAGGGAGTGAGAAAGGAGCAGAGGTGAGTGGAAAAAGCTGGGTGTGAAAGGTTAGACAGTAGGAATCCAGTTCCATCTCAAGCTCAGGAATACCCTGAGATCATTCTCAGGGGCCTGAGGGGAAGAATAGGTTAGAGGTATGGCCTATCTGAGCTACTTCTGAAACCACATCTCCCACTATAGTATCTCTAGGCCTGTATCAGGGTCCATGGATGCCCTGACCTTCATTGACTTTTTCCTTGCTTGTGAAAGTCCAGCTACTGAGCAAACATTCTTCAATTGGAATTTCCAGCCTGTGATGTCAGAGGGAAACGAGCAAGATGTGCAAGTGCTCCCAGGCAGGAAGACCCCATTCCCCATTGGTCAGACGTATCCCTCCTCTTCTTAAAAACTCAGAGAAACACGATGTCACCTCTGATCTCTGTATCCAGATCTCTAACCCCCATCCATCTTTTACTGAATAAAGTTCAAACCCCGCTCCTTGTGTTTGGGTCTTCAGTGGAAATAAAACACAAAGTCTCTGTGACACTTCAGCTCCTACCCTATCCTCCCCAAGCCCAAACTAATCTTTTGTTGTCCGGGGTGGGCCAACTCTGGCTATGGCTGCAGGGCGACCACCTCTCTCTCCCCCTCCCCACATTTGTGTTCCCATTCTCTCCAGGAATCAGTCTTCCTGTACTAAGAGTCCACTAGGTGGCACTGCTTCCCCCTTTATGCTTCTCCCCAATGCTGTATCAAGACTAGGTGCCAGGTTCCCAGATTTCTCATTCCAGGCTGCAAGAAAGGTCCTGTCTTTTAGTATAAACCTTTGGAAGGGCACCTCTTCCTCCTTCCCAACCTACATGAGGAGATGTGGCAGTGAAGACAACTAGCCTGCCCTGTCATGAAGCTAGGGACTAAGAAATTCTCTTTTAGAATAACACCCATCTTGCCCCTGGATCCATCATCCCCAAACACAGCAAACTGGGTTTCCCCTCATTGATCACTCCCTAGGTCAGAGATTTGGCAGGGGGATATTGACCAGATCAGTAGCTTCTTTCTAGGGAGTTTTGAGTAAGGAATTCCCCACTACAAATGAAGATAGTCACATTTTCTAATTTTAGAGTAATTTGCCCAAAGTCACACACACTTAATATGTGCCAAAGATTGAATTTGAACTTATATCCTCTTGACTCAGCTTTCTATACACAATAATTTGGGTTTTTTTATTAAAGCTTTTTATTTGCATAACATATGTATGGGTAGTTCCTCAGCATTGATCTTTACAAAGTTTTCCGTTATAAATTTTACCCCCAGTCCCCTCCCCTCTCCTAGATGGCAGGAAGTCCACTACATGTTAATAATGTTAAAATACTTGACAAGTTGCTGGGCAAGAAAAATCCTATCTACAAGAAAAAAAATCAGAGAAAGGAAACACAATGCAAGCAAACCTCAATAGAGAGCATGAAAATGTTATGTTGTGGTCCACATTTCACATCCCTCTCTCTGGGTGTATATGGCTTTCTTCACTGAACAATTGGAACTGGTTTGAAACATCTCATTGTTGAAGAGAGCCATGTCCATCAGAATTGATCATCATATAATATTGTTGTTGCTGTGTATAATGATCTCCTAGCTCTGCTCATTTCACTCAGCATCAGTTTCATGCAAGTCTCTCCAGGCCTCTCTGAAATCGTCCTGTTGGTCATTTCTTACAGAACAATAACATTCCATAACATTCATATACCATAATTTATTCAGCCACTCTCCAACTGATGGCCATCCTTTCAGTTTCCAGTTTCTAGCCACTACAAAAAGGGCTGCCACAAACATTCTTGCACATGTGGGGCCCTTTCCTTCCTTTATGATTTCCTTGGGATATAAGCCCAATAGAAATGCTGCTGGGTCAAAAGGTATGCACAGTTTGATAACTTTTTGAGCATAGTTCCAAATTGCTCTCCAGAATGGTTGGATCCGTTCACAGTTCCAGCAACAATGTATTAATGTCCCAGCTTTCCCATATCCCCTCCAGTATTCATCATTATCTTTTCCTGTCATTTTAGCCAATCTGACAGGTGTATACACAATAATTTTTAACAAGAAGTCAAGGTTGGTTTCTCACCTATGACACATAGTGGCTATGAGATTCTGGGAAAGTCACAAACCTGTGTCCCTCTTAGATTACAATTTAAAAAGATATCTGCATTAGTAGGGCAAGTTTCTCACTAGATGTCCTGTACACTGATGAAATCACAGGACTATAGGTTCAGGGTTTTTTTTTATTAAAGGTTTTTATTTTCAAAACATTATGCATAATTTTTTAATACTGACCCTTGTAGAGCTTTGTGTTCCAAATTTTCCTCTCCTTCCCTCCCACCCCTCCCCTAGATGGCAAGTAATCCAATATATGTTAAACATGTTAAAATGTATACATATTTATACAATTATCTTGCTGTACAAGAAAAATCAGATCAAAACGGAAATAAATGAGAAAGAAAACAAAATGCAAGCAAACAACAACAAAAAGAGTGCAAATACTATGTTGTGATCTACACTCAGTTCCCACAGTCCTCTCTCTGGGTATAGATGGCTCTCTTCATCACAAGATCATTGGAACTGGCCTCAATCATTGTTGGAAAGAGCCACATCCATTAGAATTGATCATCATATAATCTTGGTGTTGCCATGTATAATGATCTCCTGGTTTTGCTCATTTCACTTAGCATCAGTTCATGTAAGTCTCTCCAGGCCTCTCTGAAATCATTCTGCTGATTGTTTTCTATAGAACAATAATATTCCATAACATTTATATATCATAACTTATTCAGCCATTCTCCAATTGATTCAGTTTCCAGTTTCTAGCCACTAAGAAAAGGGCTGCCACAAACATTTTTGCACATGTGGGTCCCTTTCCCTCCTTTAAGATCTCTTTGGGATATAAGCCCAGTAGAAACACTGCTGGGTCAAATGGTATGCACAGTTTGATAACTTTTTGACATAGGTTCAGTTTTTTAAAAATTATACATGTGTGTTTGGCCAAGAAGTTCTTAGAAATTCTCTGTCACCCCCAAGGTGGCAGATTCTCAAATTATGAATATGGTTAGTCACTGTCAACAAAGTAAAAACTGTCTTTAGTGGAGACGGAAACAAATGATCTAGTATACAGGTGCCACCCTTCAATCCCATGTGAAGGCTTCCAAAATGGTGGTAAAAATACCACTGTGAACCAAGTCTCAGAAACTGCAAGTAAACTGTCAGGTAGGCATTGAAATCTACTCAATGTACTTAATTAAGCCTTAGTGGCACCCCTCCTCATGACTCATTCCAGAGGAAATCATGATGAAGATAGATTAAACCCAGGAAATCTCCAAACTTAGAACCACAGGCTCTCCATTCAAAATGCTAGAATTGTTGACTCAAAATGATTACTTTGCTTTTTGTTTCTAGATTGTCAAAATGCATATAATTCAAGGGGCTCTGTATTTTTTTTTCTCCCTGCCTTCCTAATAATTTTATGCTTTGGCTCCTCTTCTTCTTATATCCCTCCATCATTGTCCTCTTTCTTACCAGAACTCCTTCCAAGAATCAACCTAGTCAAAATGTAGACCTTGAGAACTACTCTCTATTCTTATTTATTTGCTCACATTGACATAGTACTTTAAAAATGCAAAGTGCCTGACATTGGAGATATGTTTAGAAGAATTGCACATGTTTAACTTATATTGGATTGCTTGCTATCTTGGGGAGGAGAAAGGGAGAAAATTTTGGAGGTTTTGCAAAGGTGAATGTTAAAAAAACTTTGCATTGTTTGGAAAAATAAAATACTATTAAAAATGCAAAGTGCTTTACCTCATCTTTGAAGTCCTCCCAGAAACCTGTGAGGTAATTGCTACAGGTATTATTATTATTCCCATTTTCCAGATTGAGGCTTAGAAAGACATTGCCAAGTTAGCAAATATGAGTGCTTATATCTAACTGATTCTGAGACCAACTCTTTACTCTGTATTGCCTCATTCCCCACTCTTAGATCCCAGTAGGAAATAATTCAAGAAAGCTGGTAATTTACCCCATTCCTGTCCTACCAGTACCCTAATTGGGATTTCTCCTTAAACTGTCTACAATCTTGGCTGTCCCACTTATTACATCAGATGGAATGGGGGGGAGGGCAACAAAATGATGCAATTCATCTGAGTTACTCCTGAAATATGAGTGACTGATTTTGTACTAGCCTCCTTTAGTTATCACTTTCATTCAGAGACCCTGAGAAATATTGAGAAAGGAAGTGCCATCCTATGGATAACATTTCTTTTTTTTATTAAAGTTTTTTTTATTTACAAAACATATCCATAGGTAATTTTTCAACATTGACCCTTGCAAAACTTTCTGTTACAAATTTTTCTCTTCTACCCCCCACCTCCTCCCCTAGATGGCAGGAAATCTAATACATGTTATTTATGTTAAAATATTTGACAGATCAAATATATGGATATGTATTTATACAGTTGTCTTGCTGTACAGAAAAAAAAACCTGAGAAGGAAAATATAATGTAAGCAAAAATCAATAGAGTATGAAAATGCTATGTTGTGGTCCACACTCAGATGCCACAGGCCTCTCCCTGGGTGTAGATGGCTTTCTTCATCACTGAACAACTGGAACTGGTTTGAAACATCTCATTATTGAAGAGAACCATGTTATGGATAATATTTCATCCCACCCCCATCCTTGAGTGAGGAACTACATCCTAGTCTCTGTAACTCTGGTCTAGAGGGTATCCTAGGCAGATGGGGATGGGGAAGAGAGAAGAGCTATATAGGAAAAGACTGCCCACATCTCTTCTTGGAATCTTGGTCTGAGCTGTCACATAAGCAAGATGTTTTTGGGGGGTTTTTTTTGGTTTGTTTGTTTGTTTTTGCTGAGGCACTTGAGGTTAAGTGACTTGCCCAGGGTCACACAGCCAGGAAGTGTTAATTATCTGAGGTAGAATTTAAAGTCAGGTCTCCCTGATTTCAGGGCTGGTGCTCTATCCACTGCACCACCTAGCTGCCCCAAGATATTTTTCTTAATATCTAACCCTTGGGGCAGCTAGGTGGTGCAGTGGATAGAGCACCAGCTCTGTATTGCAGGTGGATCTGAATTCAAATGTAGCCTCAGACAATTAACACTGGGCAAGTCACTTAACTCAAAATGTCTTGGAAAAAAAACAAAACAAAAATTATTTAACCCTTTATCTGTTGATCCAAACTGAACCCATTTTCCCTAAGTACATCCCCTTATCAATCCAGCTTTCCAAACACCATAGGAATGAATTTAAAAGTAGATGAAGAGCTAGATTCCCTTCCTTCCCAATGTCCAAGGTAAATGGGTTATCCTTCCCAGACTTCTCTGAGGTTCTCTGGATCCTCCTTTGAGCTCTGTCTGATTTAAGAAGCATCAATATGCAGTAAAGAGAAAGCTAATGTTGCAGTCAAGACTTGGATTCAAGTCTTACCTCTGACAAAACTATAGATACAAATCTTAGCCCAGGCAACTCTCTAAAACTGGCTAAATTACAGTTACTTGTAATCAGTATCAATGTATGAGTCAGCAGAGGGCGTTTCCACATAATGAGTTCCTCACACTGAGGAAACCACAAGGTGCTTATATGTGTAGCTATATATAGCAGATGTCATATATGTAATGTGGGTGTGTATATAGAATATATGCATTACAAATATGGCAGGTGTATATGTATTTACTTATTTTAATATTTGTGTGTACACACATATGTGGTAGGGCTACATATGATTTATATGTATATATATATTTGCATATGGGTGTGTATGTTTATATAAATAGTATCTTCTCAATTGAGTTTGACATGATTTACATATTCTTAAAAAAAAATTTAACTTCCCATCAAAGAAAGCACTACTTATATAACTTATAGTTATCTCTAGAGAAACCAATGTGCGGGAAGAATGAATATTGATACTTTATTTTCTTTTTTGTGAGGCAGTTGGGGTTAAGTGACTTGTTCACGATCACACAGCTAGTATTAATTATCTGAGGTAGAATTTAAAGTCAGGTCTCCCTGATTTCAGAGCCAGTGCCCTATCCACTGTGTCATCTAGCTGTCCCCTCATACTTTATTTTCTATTTATGTTGTATGTGAATACATATTTATATTGTATATATACACTAAAAAAAAAAAAAACAACCAGGTTTCTCAAGCTTTATAAAATAATATAAGTAAAGCATTTTGGAAACTTTAAAGCACTATGTAAATGTCAATTACTATTACTTGAATCATTTCTTTCTCTAGGAAATTCTTGGTCCCCAACTCCTTGGTGGAAAGGAGAAACCTTGGCCCAAGTCCATAACCATAGCATCGGTTTGGCCTCTCCCCTAGACCTCATCCTTCATAGTCAATCAGTTGCTAAATATTGTGAGCTCTCCAAGATCTGTCCTCTCCCCTCTCTCTATTCACCACCACCAGCCCTTTCCCCCAAACTATTGCCCAAGCCTTCTAATTGGGCTCCCTGATTTCAGTATCTTCCTTTTCCAGTTCACTTTCCACACAGCTGCGAAATGTATTGATTCCTAAAGCTCAGGTTGGCCCATGTCCCTCCTCTGTTGAAGAAACTATAATGGCTTGTTATTGCTTCTAGGATAAAATATATCCTCCTCTGGCACTCACAACTCTTCCCATTCTGACTCCAGCCTTTCTTTCCAGATTGAGTTGCTATTGTAGCCATGCTAGCCGACTTTCTGTTCCCTGAAGATGGCATTCTTTCTCTTGCTTCCGTGCCTCTTTCTAGGTCTGGAATGCTCTTTCTCCTTACTTCTGCCTCTTGGCATCCCTAGCTCCCATCAAGGTGTAGCCTGAGTTACCTCTTGGTAAAAACCATTCTTGATTTCTCCAGTTAGATTAAGTACTCTTCCTCCTTTGAAATTACATTGTATTTATTTGGCAAATGCAACATAGTAGAGTGGCTAGAGAGCCTCCTCACATTGAGGAAGTCTCATCTTTAATACAATCAGGGTGGATGTCTCTGGGCAATTTAATTAACCTCTCAGCAGCACAGGCAACATCTCTAACACTATAAATTGCAAAATAGTTGTCCATCTGGGTTGGGAGAAGGAGTTTCCTTTCCAAGTATCCTTTGTGTCTATGAAATCACAAGTCCTAACTAACACTAAAAATTTTTGTTTACTTGGGATCCTGGCTCATGGGTTGGAAGGGACCTTAGAGGCCATCTAGTTCAGTCCTTATAGAACTTGGAGTCAGGAAATCAGAGTTTCTATCCTACCAGAAACAACTGAGATGTTACCCTGAGCCTCTTCTGGCCTTATGTTACAAACCTTAAAGTGATGTGTAAGTGCTGGCTATTATTATTCTTTGTTATGATTATTAATAGTTCAAGACTAGGGACCATTAACCACTTAAGTGACTTGCCCAAGATCATACAAGCAGTAATTGTCATATGTGGGATTTGAATTCAAACCCTCTATTAGTAATTTCTCTTCCTTCTTATCTGCATACATGTTTCTTCATAGTAGAATGTAAGCTCTAGGGCCAGCTACAGGATGTAGTAGATAAAATGCCAGTCCTGGAGTCAGGAGGATATAAATTCAAATTAGACCTCAGACACAATTCTTATTAGCTGTATGATCTTGGGCAAGTCACTTAACCCCAATTGCCTCACACAGAGGAAAAAAGAATATAAGCTATGTGAGGCAGGGGTTGATTAATTTTCATCTGTACCCCCAGAATCTAGCACAATGATTGGCATGTAGTAAAAATCTAATAAACACAGAATTGAGGTAAGACATAAAAACATAATTATTCTCTCTCACACACACATTATTCCTTCTCTTGTTTTTTTTTAAATGAATGACAGTCATAGCTTCATAGATCTAGAGTTTCAAGAAGCCTAGAAATGCCCTACTCCAGCACCCTCACTTTAAAGATGAAACTGAAGCTTGATTAAATTAAATGTTTTGCCCAAGATCATACAGGTAGTAAGTGGGAGTCCTGGAATTTTAATTCAGGTTCAATGACTCCCAAGTTTAGTGTGCTTTGTGCTTATCACACTGCTTTTCAAACTGCCCTTCATCTCAAAGTGGGGAAAAGTCAACGCTAAAATTAAAGAGCTACTTTCCGATGTAAGGATAGCAATGTGAGGGGAAAACACTCCAATTCTCCTCTGTTTCAGGGCTAGAAACAGACAATGGTGAATGGATTCTCTCTGCCCATCTTCTGCCTAAATGAAGACCCATACAAAGTAACGGAAGGCTGTCTTCCAGTCACTTTTAATTCTCACTTTAATACAAAATCTAAATTGGGAAGAAAAGCATCTTCACACTCCCAATTTAGCCTGGGAGAGAAATCAAGAAAGTCCTGATTGTTACCAGGGGAAGACAGAGATTTGGGGTTGGGACTACAACAGAAGGGCTGAAATGGAGAAGAATCTAACTGGAATAGAAGGCAGGGGAAACCCCTTACAACTACAAAATAAAGTCTACCCTTAAACTGCTGTAGTATCAAGTATAATCAAGATTAGACCCTGAAGTCTCTCATCCCTGGTTGTTCATTCATTTCTCTGCTGCTCGGAAGCATACTCTCATCTTCAGATTTGATGAGTACCATCTAGGTTGAGGTCCTCAACCACTGTTAATGCTGGACCTCCCTCAGCATTTTACCTACTCTGCTCACAGCTCAGGTCAATGGTTTTTATTATTTTGTTTCTACTGACTGTAGCTAATCCCCTTGCTTTCTCTTAATTTTGTAACTCTTTTTACTCCAGGCTGTTCCTCTTCATTGGAGTTGACTTCCTCCCTTATTAATTTTATATCTATTTGATTATCTGGGCTAAAGTTCTTCCTGCTTCCTGGGGTATGTGTTTTACCCTGTACCTCACCTCTCCTAACCTATTGTCCTTCCTCAACACAATGTCCAGTCATTATCCACCCACCCACCCCAACCTCCCCAGATTACTGCCCCTGCTTTGGTCTCAGTTTCTGCCCTTCAAAATTTTAATCCTTCAACAATTTAATTTTATACTGTCCTTGACTCCTCATCAAAACCTTCCACCCCACTTCCTAATGCTTCCATCCCTTTCCATAGAGAAGCTGTAAAAGTCACAAAGCTATGCTAGCTAGGTCCAATATAACTTTATCTTATCTAAATATCAAGTAAGGGCAGTTAAAGTGGGGCTACAGTGCACAGAGCACTAGGCCTGAGTAAGGAAAACTCAGCCTCCTGAGTTCAAATGTGGCCTCAGACACTGACTAGCTATGTGATCTTTGCAAGTCACTTAACCCTGTTTGCCTCAGTTTATCTTTAAAAATGATCTAGAGAAGGAAATGGCAAACCATTCCAATATCTTTGTTAAGAAAACTTCAAATAGTGTCAAAGATAGTTGCTGTTGTACTCTTCCCCATTGAATTCTCTACTTATCTCACTAAATTTACTGTTCCAAAATTCCTTTTATTGACCCTCTCCCTTTTAGCAGAAGGACTTTATAATTCACCCACAGAAAAAAGAAAAAAATTGAGGGCTTCAATCATGTTCTGTCCTCGGTTTTATATCTCAGATTCTCTCAAAATCAATCTTTATTCTCTTTTCCCTTTGTTCCTACCTTGGAGGAATTAGTGATTTGTCTCCTTAGTAAAGCTAAATCCTCTGATTGTGCCTCTTGTTCCCTTCTTTCCAAAGCTTCTATTCAATTCTCATCTTCCCTAATTTTCTACCTCTCCTTATCCATTGACTCCTACCATGCTCTTTGTAAACATGGAGGTCTTAAAAAGACTTTTCTTGAACTTCTCCCTTCCTTCCTCCTCTCTTCTCTCTCTCTCTCTCTCTCTCTCTCTCTCTCTCTCTCTCTCTCTCTCTCTCTCTTTCTGTCTCTGTCTTTTCCCAAATTCCTATAGAAAACAAAACCAAAACCATCCACTCATACTCCTTGCTTCTACTTCCACACATCTCATGTAGTTCTCAACTCTTTGCAATCTGGTTTCTAACCCCAACCCATCCAATGAAACTGCTCTCTCTGAGGTCACTAACAGTCTCTTAATTACTAAATAGAGTGAGCTCATTTTTTTCCTCATCTGTTTTGATCCTCTTTTGATAATGTTAATCACCTTTTCTCTTGGATACTCTCTCTTCCTCTGGTTTTAGTGACAATGCTATTTCCCTATTCCCCCCCCCCACCCCATCCCCAACTATGTAACCATTGCTTTTTAGCATATTTTCTCTTCTCCTCTCCTCTCCTCCTCTCCCCTCTCTTCCCCTCCTCTCCCCTCCCTCCCCTCCCCCCTCCTCTTCTCTCTCTCTCTCTCTCTCTCTCTCTCTCTCTCTCTCTCTCTCTCTCTCTCTCTCTCACACACACACACACACACACACACACATAAGCCTCTAACCTTTATCTCCAAACTCCATTCCCACAACTCTATCTATATGTCCTATAGGCATTTCAAACCCCAAACATCCAAAATAAAATTCTGTCTTTCCCCCTAATCTCACCTTTTCTTTTAAATTATCTATTTCTGTTGAGGGTGCTCCAAGCCTTTGAGTCACAAGATTTGGGACTTAAGAGACATCCTAGAAGCTTCATTTTTCCTTAACCAAACATATCCAATCAGTTGCCAAGTCTCATTGATTCTTACTCCATGACACCTCAAATTAGTCCCTTTTTCTCTCTTTCTCCTCCCTCCCCAATTCCAAAAGAATAGGTTTTTGTTGTTGTGGTTGAGTCATTTTAATCATGTCCAACTCTTTTTTTGATCCAATTTGGGGGTTTCTTAGCAAAGACACTGGAGTAGTTTATCATTTCCTTTTCCAGTTGATTTTACAGATAAATAAATTGAGGCAAACAGGATTAAGTGACTTGCCAGGGTCACACAATTAATAAGTATCTGAGGCCAGACTAATCTAGTGATTATAGTCTTATATGTATATACATTCTTTATGATTCTAGTGATTATAAGCTCATATTATATAGTCTTATTGATTCCAAGTCCAGTATTCTATTCATTTCACCACCTAGCTGACCAAGACCCTTCTCACCTTTCTACTAAACCATTTCAATAACCTACTAGTTACATTCCCAGAATCCAGTGTATCCCTCTTTCCAATCCATCCTCCCCATAAGTGTTAAATTAATATTCCTAAAGCACAAGACTGATTATGTCACTTCCCTGCTCAAGAAAGTCAAGTGGCTCCCCATTGCTACCAGGATAGATTGCAAACTTTTCTAGTGTTTATAGTCCTTCACAATATGACTCCAAAGTATTTTTCCAAAACTGATTTTTCACATTATCCCCTCTTAACACATTCTTCAAGATGCCTTTCCTAATTCTCCTAGTTCTTAGAGTTTTCTACATACACCCCCACCATCCACCATCTCAGCTTTCAGTGAGGAAGTTCTTCTGAAAATCTAAACTAAATCTCCAAAACTTCCCCTGAAATGTGATCTTGTTCTCCCTAAAAATCCATTTTCTTTCCAAGAAAAGGCAAGCCTGTTCCCTTGTCTTGCTGCCAATGGCAACCTACCACCTTTACTTGGCACAAAGTAAGTACTTAACAATTGCACACAATGTCTTTTAAACATGGGTTGAACCCCATCAAAATACATTCTTTTCTAAGACTGTTCCCCCATGTACCTGTAACCTGTAAAAGCAACAGCATGACTATTGATTATGCAGAGCACTCATTTTGGAAATGCAAATTATTTGTAATTATTTTTGTTTTTCTTCTTATAGAACATAATCTTGTTGAAGGCAAGATTCTCTCTCTCTCTCTGTCTCTCTCTTACTATCTCTGTCTCCCTCCCACTCTCCTCCAGTTCCCCGATTCTTTTCTTGTTCCCAGATCAAACATTAAGCTTGTGTTTAATACCTGCTGAACAGGCCTTTAAAATATCCAAAGCATTTTGCAAAACATTTCATCTGATCCTCATAACATAATTGAGAAGTAAATACTACAGGTATGTTTATGTTCATTCTACAAATGAAGAAACTGAGGCTCACAGAGGGTTGGTTTCTTTGCCGAGGTCACACAGCTGGTAAGTGATAGAAACAAGATTCTAACCTAAGTCTCTGTAGATTGCTTCAGGTCTGGTCCATTTAACCTTCTCTTGAATTGTTTTCTCTGATTTTGCCCAGTAATAAAGATGCTTTATGTTTGGAAAAGATTGAAGGAGGAATTTGACCCCCTCTAATTGCAAAATTCTTCTCTCTTCCTTTTCCAGTCACTTCATTATATGGGATGGAAACACCCTCTTGGGGTGTTGAATTCTGGGGTCTGACCAGAGTGTCTGTATGTATATCACACAGTGTATACTCTGGCCTCTGCCAGAAAGCCACTCACCCATCCTCATTCCTACCCAGAGCTGAATTAGTCCTTCCTACGATTCCTGCACTAAGTTAACCCATGGAAAGGCTAGGAGCCTGAGCAACTTAGCTTGGAAAGTACAAGGGATGGTGGGGAGGGAAACAGAAATAACATGTAGTTTCTATTCTTGCCTTTTTTGGGACTGGATTAAAACACTGCCTTTCTAATCTAAAGGCTGCTCTTTACTTCCTGGCCATCTCTGGGTTCTTATGTAACGCTCTCTTCCCTCTGCTTCCACAAGCAGCTTCCAGAGATTTCTGCAGCCAAGCTTTACAGCACACTCCAGAGGGAAACTGCAAAAAGAATCCTGGATTGTCCTTTGTGCCCACATCCCAGAGCTGGTGTCAGGTAAGAGAAAGCCAACAAGAGGGGTCTGCTGTCTGACACTTAGGATATCAAAAAAGGGTTGGGAAATAAAAATGAACCCATTCCTTCATCTCTGGGATCATGTCTTCTCTCCAGGGTAGAAGATCCCATTAGTGACCTTGAGAGATCATCCAGCTACAAGATACCTGTAAACAAAAAAAGCTCTCCTTTCTTTAGACCAATCTGAATAAAAGCAGACTTTATCATTTCCCAAGGTCACAAGCCCTGATGTTCCCCAATTCACAGTGATTGGAAATTCTTCTAAAGATCTAAAAGCCCCAACTACAGCTTAAATCTGACCTTGTTTTCCCTAAAAATCCATGTTTCCAAGAAAAGACAATCCAGTTCCTTCGTTCTTTTGTCAGTGGCTACCTACCATCACCACTTCGAATACAGTAGGCACTTAATAATCTCTTTGTCTCTGTCTCTCTCTCCCTCCCCCCCTTCTTTTCTTGTCCTCAGATCAAACATTGAGCTTGTGTTTAATACCTGCTGAATAAGCCTTTAAAATATTCAAAGCATTTTACAAAACATTTCAACTGATCTTCATAACACAATTGGGAGATAATACTACAAATATGCTTATCTTCATTCTACAAATGAAAAAACTGAGGCTCACAGAGGGTTGGTTCCTTTGCCAAGGTCACACAGCTGGTAAGTGATAGAGATGAGATTCCAACCTAAGTCTCTCTAGATTGCTTCAGATCTGGTTGACTGTCAGTATCCTTTAAATATAGGTTGAGCCACCATCAAGATTCTTTTCCAAGATCACTCATCCATGTGCCCATAGCCTATTGGAGTGGCAGTCTTGACTATCAGTAATACACAGCATACATTTTGGAAACTTGAAGGACTTCTGTAATTGATATAAAATCTTTTCTCTTTCTAAATGACCTGAAATTTAGTATCAGCTCTGCCATTCACTCTCTGTGGTGTCAGGCAAGCCATAAGTACTCTAGGTCACAGTTTCCTCATTTCTAAAAAGCAAACAGAATGGACTAAATGATTTCTATGGTCTCTTCCAATATCATTTATGTTGTTTTTTTTTTCTCTCTGTTGCCTTTCCTGTTACTTTCTGTGTCCCCCTGCCTCCTCTTTTATAACTTCCTATCCTTATCCCTCTTTACTGGTAGCCCCCATTCTAACCCTGGTTTTACCTCAATTCTCCCTCTTCATTCCCTCCTTTCTTCCCATTCTCTCCCCATCCCCTAATTCCTTCTCCAGGTTTCCTTGGGGTTCCCAGCAGAGAATGGGACTAGATTTTTGACCCCACTAACCTCCCATTTAAGGTTAGACTCCTCAATGTTTCCGGCTGGTGCCTGTCACCCTGTCAGCCATTGGAAAGTGTGACAGCTACTCAAGTCGGAGACAGAAAGAATCACTTCCTGAGACCCAGTCACAAAAATAAATCATGGGGCCTGAGCTGATGGGGAACCATGCTGACGTAGCTGGGCGGAAGTTGTGATGGAAAAAGAGGGGTTTGTTTTCCTCCAAGTGTCCCTTTCTCAGCTAAGGTCCTGGGGGAACAGGTCAAAGCATTGGTGAAGGGTAGGTATGGTTTTGACTTTCTCTCTCTGTCTCTGTCTCTGTCAGACTTTCCAGTCGAGCCCAATTTGCCATGTCACATATTATTTTGTTCCCCCTCCACACACCTGTTCAAAAGAATACTCCACATCCTCAGTAGAGACAGCCAACCCAAACTATAGTTTGTTTTTTAAATCTCAAATCCAACTCTACAGAGTTGCTAGAGACAAAAGTTCCCTGGCAGAAAGGTTGGACAAGCCAAGGCCACTCACACAGACTGCTACTCCATTCAGGGTTCCTCTGTTAAGCCAGGACAGGCAGCAACTTGTGGAAAGACAGAAATAGCAGGATCAAGGGAAGGGCACAAGATGAAGGGAAGCTTCCATGTTTGTATATAGTCTTTCTTACTCAAGAGAAATTGCTGGTATCTAACCTATGCTGAGCTCTTAACCTTATCAGCTGGTTACAATGTCCAAAAGCCTTTTTCTGGAAATCAGAAATCATAGAATTAAAGATTTTAGAAAATCCTTTTCAAAGGGACCTTAAAAATCACCTTTATTTTTCAGATGAGGAAACTGAGACCAAAAGGGATTTAGTGCCTCATGTCATTCAAATAATAAATGGCAGAATTTCGACTTGAGTTCACATCCTGTGAACCTCAATCCATGGCTCTTTCTACAACAGTGATCAAGTTCATCATCCTATTTCAATATATCTTCCATTTTATAGTTCCCACTGCTGCTGTTCAGTTGTTTTCAGTCATGTTCAATTCTTCACTACCCCATTTGGAGTTTTCAAGGCAAAGATACTAGAGTGGTTTGTCATTTAGTTTGTTTTTAGGAGGAAACTCAGATAAATAGGGTTAAATGACTTGCCTGAGGACACACAATTAATAAGTGTCTGAGGACAGATTTGAACTCAAGAAGTTGTTTTCCTAACTCCAGGCTCTAAACTCTAGCCCTAGCACTACCCTAGCTGCCCACTTATAGTTCCCAACATTCCCCTACTATATTCTAAGTAGATAGGTTTATTACTTAGTCCCTTAAACCTCAATGCAAATTCTCATCCCAATTCCCTCCCCCCAACACACACACACACACACACACACACACACACACACACACACAATTGCTTATTTAAATCAAATTTTTTATTTCATGTCTCAAGTGGAATCCCAGAATGTTAAGACTTGGAAAAAATCTTAGAGAATCATAAAGTCTCATCATCTCATTTTATAAATAAACAAGGAGGACTTGCTTCCTCCAGGAAGCCTCTCCTAACCATTCAGCCCTCCAGGATCTCTGACTTCTTTGAACTTCTATACCTCTCACTGTCTATATCCTTTATATGGCACTTATCTTTTGCTTTGCAGACAAATAAGTGGTGAAATGACTAGAGTTTCAACCCTGCAGTCAGGAAACCTCATCTTCCTGAGTTCAAATCTGGCCTGAGACACTTCCTAGCTGTGTGACTCTGGGCAAGTTACTTAAACTTGTGTGCCTTAAGTTTCTAAAATGGACTGGAGAAGGAAATTATAGACCATTATCTCTGCCAAGAAAATCCTAAATGGGGTCATAAATAATGGTACATGACTGAATAATATATTGCTATTTGTTGTCCACATATTTTGAAGTTTCTTGAAGTTATCTTGCAGACAATATTGTGCCAGTTGCCTTAACCCCTGGAACACTGTAGGGCTTCTGAAATGAAATCTATAATCACTCAGTTGAGTTTGGCCTGACTATCCACATAGGGAAAAACAAGTGAGTGAGGAATATCTATTGACCAGTTGATTATTTAGTTGGATAGACAACTCCATGGAGCTCATTCATTGGTATATATGGCCTAGCACTGCAAAATGAACCATGAACTGACTGATCCCGGAATTGAACAGAAGGAAAGGTTGGCTTGCCTTTTGGAAACTGCATAGTTTTTTGTTTTTGTTTTGTTTTGTTTTTTAATGACCCCAACCCTTGTTTTTCCTTCAAATTTTGAACACCAATAATCTTCTGGTGTTATCCATAATCTCTCAATGACAATGAGGTAATGCATAATGGGCATGAGTAGACTGCAACATTACATATGAGGAATTACACAAGAGGAGAAGTGAAAGTGTCATCAAAGAAACTTATGATTGGAAAAAAAGATGAATTGGTCATGTAGCAAGAGGAAAAATTTGACAACGCACGGGCTTCACTGGTATTCAAGCAATAGCAAGAGAACAAGAAAGCTCCCTATATGACAGACAAATCTAGAGAGGACATGGACAAGAGTCAGAGACATAAATGAGCTGTTACGTGCATTATTGAAGGGAACATGCACATTGATGGAGTTCTGAAGCACATTTTTTAAAGTATTCTCTCAGGCTGTGAACTCCACCAAGCAGTGGCTCCTTTTTCATTCAGACTCTTGATGTATATCAATAAATGGTTGTTGTTGATAATGATGAAGGACCTGAATTTGAAGATCAAGCAATCTCTGGGGCTTTCACAAGAATCCTGAGGAAGCATTAGGATGATGTTTACATAGTCTATATTCTCCCCAAACTGTATTTCAGATCTTGGAGTTTCCAAACTTCTATTTCCTAAACTTCGATTGTTTTGACTCTCTCCTTAATTCTTACCTCCTTAACTCACAAAGGAAAGGGTTTCAGGGGCAATGTGAGGATTTCATGTGGATATTGCAGAGAACTATGCCAGCCAGTTTATGATATTCTTTGTCTTCTTAGAGAGAGTTTTTCAGTAAAACAGAGAATTAATTATCTGCATTTTAAAATGCTTTAAGAGCAGACCTACCAAGGCCCAGAGACTGGATGACATAGTCTTGGGAAAGTCCTGTCAGTTTCACAATAAACAAATACTACAATTCATCGGCCCTTCTTCTAGGGCCCACTAGTCATAAGTATATCATACTGTGTCCTGAGAGGAGCAAATAGGACAAATGTAGTTGGATAGGGGTGTTTATCACTATCTTGGGTGTGAGGAAGAATTTAACCCTAGTTCTTTTAAAATCTGGATAATGAAAGGTTTGCAAAACTTAAAATTGTACTGCTTCTTTTGGGACACCCTGTATAAAATGGGGTTTCATTCCCGGGATGATTAAAACAAAGAGGAAAAAAAAAACACAGGGAGAAAGATGGAGAAAATCTTTTCTTCTTGCAAATTAAAGAAATCCATTTATTGGCTACTCCAAGAGTGCCTGACACGCAGATGCATGGAGACCCTGGCACCTATCGTTCCTTTGATCTCAACCTCATGCTTCAGCCTTTTTTTTTTTTTTTTTTTTTTTAATGTTCTAACATTTCCGTTAGATTTACGGCAATAGTTTTGTGGACCCGGTTATGCAATGCCTAGAAATCAGCCCCCGACCCCAAATATAAAGGCTTTACTCCTCCAAGTAAACTCTTCCTTGGGGTAAGAAAAAAAGGAGGCAGTTGAATTGACCAATAGGGTGGAGTTGACAATGGGAAGGAGAGTGTTTGTTGTTTTGGAGGAGGAAGGAGGCAAGGGAAGTTTCCTTCTAGTTATCTTGGTTCTGGGGAGCTTGGCAGAAAATTCCCTCCTCTTCTTTGCCCCTGTAAAAGGGAGGACTCAGAAGTGGGGGCGGCTGGAACAGGCTTCCAGCCCCGGCAGCAGTGGGGAGATCCCAGTGTCTGGGCTGCTTCGGCAGCGGCGGCGGATCTCCGGGGACTGCGGGGGGAGGGGAGGGAGAGCCCGAGTTGACGGCGCCTGCTCACTTCGCGTTCACTGCGTCGGAGTCTCCCCTAGCCTGGCCGGGTGCCGAGCAGCCAGGAGGGGACAGAAAGCGGCGGTGTTAGGCCTCTCTACGCTTCTTCCCCGCCCCTCCCCCCATCTCTGTTTTCCTTCCGGCCCCAGGAGACTGGAGTACCCGTTTCAACCCCGTAACCTCTGGACCCTCTTGTCAGAAATAGAAAGAGGGCAGCACTGAGTCGAAATGTCCCTCCATCCTCACAGCTCTACCCCCGCCCTCCCAAAACTGGGGCCACTGGACCTAGTCTCCGGGTTTCATACATCATTGGGCGGTCCCGCACCAGCTCTTTCTGCAGCACTTGTTTTCCTAAACAGATCTAGACGCGCACACCCCCCCCACCCCCTTCCCGGGGCTCGCCGCAGTGACCAGTTTCAGACTTGGATCGTAGGGGGAATCTTCCTCCACTGGGGTCCTTTCCCCCACTTTCCCAGGGCTCTCCCACAGAGCTTCAGGGAAACGTGAAGTAGGTAGAGAGCTGGCGACCTCGGCCCCTGAAAAACGAGATTCCCTCCCGCCCCACACTATTTCCCAAACGGAAACACGTCTCCTTGGCTTCGAGGGGATTGGAAAAGAAGCTTCCCAGCGTTTTCTGCAGGAAAAGCTGGCGAAGTGCCAACAGCTGGCGTGGGTGGGTGGGTCTCAGGGTCTCCCAGGTTCTTACAGCTCTATGCCCTAGGCACGGCTCCTTCTAAGGGCTCCTAAAAAAAGACTACTCAAGAATTTCCACACACCTCCCTGCCCCCAGCCCGACCCTGCCCAAAACTCAAAAGGCTAACCTGGGGACAAGTGCACACACAGTGCACTACCTCGCACCCCAGCCAACAGGTGCATAAAAAGAGCTTCCCCTTCTCTTTCTATCCCACGGGGACTAGGGCTAAGGAGACTTCAAATGAGGTGGGGGCTGCATATAAAAAAGGAATGGACATGTTCCAGCCTCAATTTCCTTTCCTTTAGCTTCCGAGGTAGCTCTTCTCCCACGGCCCGAAACTACGGGTGTCCTTGCCCCGCCTCTCCCGGCCACGGCCTCTGCCCCCTTCGCCCAGGCTACTCCTCCCCTCCCCACTCCGCTCCCACGGTCCCAGGAGGTGGGCGGGTAAACCCGGGGATGACGGCTGAGCTCCCGAGCCCAGGCTCGCCCTCGCCCCCGCCCCAGGGACCGGGGTTTCCCAGCCTCCCCAGCCTAGGGCAACAGTCTCTGTGGGAGATTGATCCGAGCGGCTGGACCCAGAGCTCTGGGATTCTTGCCCCTTACCCGCCGTCCCCTCGTCCCCCCTCCCTAGCTCGCTCGGGTTCCCCTCTCTCGGGCGGGGAAGGAGAAGAGGGGAGGAGGGAGCGAAGTGAAGGGGCCCGGAAACACCATATATGGAGCAGGAAGGATCCCCCGCCGGAACCAACCTAATATGGGCAATGCCTTATATGGTGGGGCCCAATATGGCCTGGCTGCTCGAGGCTTCCGGCAGAGGCGGGGTGGGAGGGGGGAAGTAGGAGGAGGGAACCGAAGGCTGGGGGTTGGGGAAAACACTGCTTCGCCGGGAGCCCCAGCAAGCCTGATAGAACATCAGAATCCCGAAGCTGGCCCCAGGACTCCCTAGCTCGGACTCGGGCCCCGGGATCCCCGGATTCCATGGGAGGAGGGGGCCCGGGGGGAGGGGAGAAGAGAAGGGAGGCCTCGCGTCACGTCGGGTCCTCCTGTCCCGCCCTGCCATATAAGGGCTTCCTGCTTCCCATATATAGCCATGTACGTCAGGAAGGGGGAGGAGCCTGACAGCTCCAAATCCTTCAAATAGAGGCGGATCCGGGGGAGTTGCGAGAGATTCCAGGCAGCAGAAGTGGGGGAGCCGCCGCAGCCGTCGCCACCGCAGCAACAGCAACAGCAACAGCAACAGCAACAGCAACAAGCCGCCGCAGCCGCACAGACCAGCCCCAGCCTCCGCAAGCAGCAGCAGCGCCACCTCCGCACTGAGCAACCTGCGGGGGCAGAGCAGAGAGGAAGCCCTCTCCAAAAAAAAAAATTTTTTTTTGCCTCCTTACGGTGCTCCACTGAACCCCGCATGTGAACTGCCCAATCCCCCGCACAAGTGCCCTTTCGGCCCTAAACCCGAGTCCACCCCGTCCAGAATGGCTGCGGCCAAGGCAGAGATGCAGCTGATGTCCCCGCTGCAGATCTCCGATCCCTTCGGCTCCTTTCCTCACTCCCCCACCATGGACAACTATCCTAAGCTGGAGGAAATGATGCTGCTGAGTTCGGGGGGGCCCCAGTTCCTTGGTGCCGCCGGTGGACCTCCTGAAGGCAGTGGTGGTGGGGGAGGTGGAGGAGGCAGCAATAGCAGCAGCAGCAGCACGGGTGGTTTCAATCCCCAAGGGGAAGCCGGTGAGCAGCACTTCGAGCACCTGGCTGCAGGTAAGCAGTGGCCCAGAGCAATGGATTTCCCCTTTGCCTCTTCCTCCCGGTCCCGGGTTCTTTGCTACTATTTGGGAGAAGGCACTTTCTTAGCCTTCCGAGATCACACAAAAGCAAACGTCCCCACTCCCATCTTCTCGGTCCCCACCAGGGGTTTGTACCCAAGAGAGACAATTTGTCTGAGAAGACGCTACATCCCTTTATACCTCCTCTTTGAGGCTAAGTACTGCCCTGGAACCGGGCATGCCCGGTGGAGGATCCCTGAGCTGTTGTTTTGGCAGAATATGTACTGGGGCTGCGTAGGTGGGTGGGGGTGGAGGAGGGCTTGTTTTGAGGAGGAAAAATGAGCTTTCTCTAGACCATCAAACCTCGTCCCCTAAAGTGAAGGGACTGTGTTGCATAAAGCTTGGGAATATCCTGAGGAGGGGGGAAAGAGGAGGGGGTCCTGGTGTTGCTGGGGAGGCGACAGGACTAGCCGGGAATCCCTTGCCTGCTGTGATGCGGATCCCTGTTAACTGCAGTAGAGGGGGGATTCTCCATATTTGCGTCAGCTGTTGTTGAAATGGGCTCTGCTGCTGGAGTTCTTCCAGGAACATTGCAATCTGCTGCTATCAATTATTAACTAGCCTAGTAGTCAATGGCAGCAGCAGCAGCAGCAGCCAGTAGCAGTTCTTTACCTCTCCAAATGAGATCTTGCTCCAGTAACACGGATTGTTCTTTCCTCCTCACTAGACACTTTTCCTGACATCCCACTGAATACTGAGAAGGTACTATCGGAGACAAGTTATCCTAATCAGCCCACCCGGTTGCCCCCAATTACCTACACTGGCCGATTCTCCTTGGAGCCAGCCCCCAACAGTGGCAACACTCTGTGGCCAGAGCCACTTTTCAGCCTGGTCAGTGGACTTGTGAGCATGAGCAACCCACCGGCCACTTCTTCAGCAGCCCCATCTCCAACAGCCTCCTCTGCCTCTTCCTCACAGAGTCCCCCACTAAGCTGTGCAGTGCAATCCAGTGAGAGCAGCCCCATCTACTCAGCAGCTCCCACGTTCCCCACTCCCAACTCTGAGATCTTTCCTGAGCCACAAAGCCAGGCCTTCCCTAACTCAGCAGGCTCAGCTATCCAGTACCCACCACCTGCTTATCCCACCAACAAGGGCAGCTTCCAGGTGCCCATAATTCCAGACTATCTGTTCCCACAGCAGCAGGGTGAGTTGGGCTTGGTCCCACCAGACCAGAAACCCTTTCCAAGCTTGGAGAGTCGAACCCAGCCTTCTCTCACCCCACTGTCCACCATCAAGGCTTTTGCCACACAGACTGGCTCTCAAGATCTGAAGACCCTCAACACTGCCTACCAGTCTCAGCTTGTCAAGCCAAGTCGCATGCGCAAGTACCCTAACAGACCCAGCAAGACGCCCCCCCATGAGCGCCCCTATGCCTGCCCCGTGGAGTCCTGTGATAGGCGATTTTCTCGTTCTGATGAGCTGACTCGCCATATCCGAATCCACACAGGCCAGAAGCCCTTCCAGTGCCGCATCTGCATGCGAAATTTCAGCCGAAGTGACCACCTCACCACTCACATCCGCACTCACACTGGAGAGAAGCCCTTTGCATGTGACATCTGTGGGAGAAAGTTTGCTCGGAGCGATGAGCGCAAGAGGCACACAAAGATTCACCTTCGACAGAAAGAAAAGAAAACAGACAAGGGTGTCTCGGCCTCTGTGGCCCCCTCCTCCCTCTCCTCATACCCATCCCCTGTCACTACCTCCTACCCATCCCCTGCTGCTACTTCCTACCCATCTCCAGTACCCACCTCCTATTCTTCTCCTGTGTCATCATCCTACCCCTCTCCAGCACACAGTGGCTTCCCCTCACCTTCTGTGGCTACCACGTACTCCTCTGTCACCTCTGCCTTTCCTCCCCAAGGCATTACCAGCTTCCCCTCCTCAGCCGTCACCAACTCCTTCAGCGCATCAACAGCGCTTTCGGACATGACGGCCACATTTTCTCCCAGGACAATTGAAATATGCTAAAACAAAAACCAAACACCCCCCCCTACATGAGACTCAATTGGGACAGGAGGGGAAGATGGCCAGGTTGGGGAGGGGAGGACTCATACCTTAAAGAGTTCTGACCTTACTCCCTCAGTCCCCAGAGTATAAATGGGGAATATTCACCAATAACCCTTTCCATCCTGTTTCCCTTTCTCATCATCCCCTATTGCCCTTTGACTTCAGCTGCCTGAAACAACCATGTCCAAGTTCTTCACTTTCTATTCAAAGGACTTGACTTGCATGGATTTTGGATATATCATTTCAGTTTCATTTCCATCATTGCCCTCCCCATCCCCCTTTGATGCTAGAAAATTGAGTTGGTAAGATGGGAAAACTGAGCTTTGAAGCTTAGTCCCTTTTTCCTTTTTGCCCCTGTACAGTGTCTGTGCCATGGATTTTGTTTTTCTTGGGGTAATCTTGATGTGAAGACAATTTGCATATTCATGTTGTAATTATTTGGACTTAGGGCCTCATTTTGTTTAAGGGGAAAAAAAAC
Source organism: Myrmecobius fasciatus (assembly GCA_023553655.1). Classification (NCBI taxonomy): domain Eukaryota; kingdom Metazoa; phylum Chordata; class Mammalia; order Dasyuromorphia; family Myrmecobiidae; genus Myrmecobius; species Myrmecobius fasciatus. The sequence goes on along the minus strand of JAJPUD010011413.1, from coordinate 7,293 downwards.
AAAAGTTGAGCAATGGTGATTTTTTTTTTTTTTTGTGAGATGCTGTGATGATGAGTTTGAAGCTTCTTTTTGAAACAGCAATTTTTAGGTATTAATCAGCATGTGTCAGAGTGGATGTTCCGTTTACTTTGTAAATATCAAACAAACTTGTACTCTCACATGTGGCAAAAAAAAAGTTGTTTTTTTTTCCTTTGGAGGCTCCCCCCCCTTATTTTGTTTTCAAAGTTCCATGTCTTGGTGCCTTTTTGTGTGAATGCCTCGCTGACGCCTTGACACGTACAATTGTGTAAGAATGAGTATTTAGTCCACCTCTGGCCTTAAGGAGGTGGGAGAGGCAGGGAAAGATGATTCCAGGGAGGCTTTGGGAGCAAGAATGGGGAAAGAGGGCTGAGTTCCGCTTTCATTTCTTCGGAATGTAAGCAAGCAAAAAAACAAAAACTAAACTAAATCTGAACTCTCAAAAGTCTATTTTTGTAACTGAAAATGTAAATTTATAAATATATTCAGGAGTTGGAATGTTGTAGTTTACCTACTGAGTAGGCAGCGGATTTTTTGTATGTTATGAACATGCAGTTCATTATTTTGTGGTTTTATTTTTACTTTGTAATTGTGTTTGCTTAAACAAAGTGACTGTTTGGCTTATAAAACACATTGAATGCGCTTTACTGCCAATGGGATATGTGGTGTAATATCCTTCAGAAAATTAAAAATGGAAAATAAAGAGCTTGTGGTTGGATGTATTTTTCCCAAGAGGAGGAAAGAGTCTATAAACAGTTGTCCTAGTTGATCGGGGTAGACTGGAGATTTCCTAGAGGCCTTAGGGAGGCACTTTTCTGACTAAGGGATGGCTGAGATGGGAAAAAGAGAGGATTACAATTTGTCTAGTTTATTCGAGCTTAGTCTACACTATGACAAGGGAAGTCTTTTGGGGCTTGAAGACAATGGTTCTTGCTAGCTTTGGCTGTCTCAATACTGCCAATCTCTGGGGAAAGCCTCTAGCAATATTTCCACATGACTCCTGCCAAGTGTATGTGTGGAGGGGATATATCAGACTGGACTGGTAAAGTGGGAGGATGCTGTCCTTGACAATCTCAGCTGGTTTTGGGGGATAGGGTATCTTCCCACTATCTTCAACCCTGTCTGTGCACATAGGAGTTCAAGGGAGTTACTATTGTCACCTCACAGAAGATGTTTTTTGAAGGGGATTAAATACAGATACTTTGGGATACAGTGAAACCTTGATACAATGAAACCAAGATCAAGGCCCTGCAATCTTGGTCTACCCATCTACTTCCTCTGTTTTCCTTGGAGTTTTGTCTGTCTGGGGTGGGAAAAATAGAAAGAGAAATCCAGTTCTCAAGCCAAGAACTAGCCTTCCAGGAAGAAAAACTTGTCCATTTGCCAGCTGGAGCTAATACACACCCCTGGCAATAGCCAGGGAGCAGGGCATTCAGCAAAGCTTGTCAGGGTTGGTGTCAAGGGTTTCCAGTCGCTGCCAGGATAAGTCTCTGGAGTAGAGAAATATCTGCCATTTAATTCTCACCCACACCATCACCACCTACTCCTTAGAGAGATATCTGCCACTCAATTCCTACTCCCACCTTCCCCTTAGAACACCTCAGCTCTAGAGCAGGTTTTTGTTTTGTTTTGTTTTGTTTTTTAATATTAAGGGAATAAAGAAAGGAGAGTCAAGAAATGGTTATATTTACTAAGCCATTATGTAGGTAGCATTTGTCCTGATTTATAACTGGTCTTTCCATAGGTCATCAGTGACTCTCAGAGATGTTGGATGGATCAATATACTCCTTTTCCACTTTTCTCCTATTCTTCCTTTCTTTCTCTCTTTTCTCCTACTACTAAGGCAGCAGCCACCACCAGGACCCATCAAGAGTTCACTGACACTAACAATTGAATCAATGGGACCTAAAAAAATAACACTCAACAGACTTTCTGCTAACATCCAAATTTTAGCCATTTTTTCCTTCCATTTTTGCTTTATCTTTTCTTTTTTATTTAGTGTGTTCCACTCTTGTTCACTGCTTGAGCCCATTAGATACTATCAAGCATCTGTTTCCTAAAATTCCAAACTTCCTCTGCTTGAGGTAATTTTGTGTGTATTCGTTTGTGTTTGGAGATGTTGATAATTTCTTTGGGAAGCAAGAGGGAGGAAGAGATGCATTAATGTAATGCCATATCAAAGAGGGGAAATGCAGTGGATTCCACTAAGATACCAAGCACCTTTGAAGATTCTCTATCCCACATATGGACCAACATTTTTTTTAAACAGGAGCACTAACTTTTAATACTCTTTCCTAGACCCAGGGGATACAAGATGCCTATTGTGAAAGCAAACATTTAGGAATTCTATCTCCTTCATTTCCCGACTCCCCCCCCCCAAATCAAGAGTCAAAGATCATTAATTTGAGCTGCAAGGAACCTCAGAAGTTACAGGAATTTTGGAATTAGAAATAGAGGGGAACACAGTTAAGTAGCTACCTATTCCCAGTCCAAAAGAATCTTCACTATAACATACCTGACAAGTAAGTGGGTCATCCAACCTTCGCTTCAAAGATTTCCAATAAGGGGGAATATTGCCCCCCCTCAAGGCAACTCATTCAACTTTTGCAGAGATCCAATTAGTTAACATTAAACCTAAATTTCATCTTTAGAACTTCTACTCTGGGGCCAAGCAGAACAAATCTAATATAGCCCTCCAAATAGTTGAGATTATCTCTAATGTTAAGTTTCTTCAGTTCCTTCTGGCTATCTCTGAAGAAATGACATGGATTTCAAGGATGAGAGTTCTAGAACCAACATATGATTGCACTTAAACTGCTGTGCCAACAAAATTTGAAACAAAACTCCAGATGTGGCCTACTCAAGAACAGAATAGGAGTGATATTACCTCTTTCAAAACTATGGGCTGTCTTAAAGTTAAACCATAGCTCTTTTTGTCTGCCACATGGATATATCCCATCCTACATTATTAGTTTTTTAAACCTTGAACACTTGATTCAAATCTTATGTCTCTACTAAATTTCATTATTAATCATCAATCTAATGTTTATCTAGCCTATAGATCTTTTTTTCAAAACTTGCTGTCAATCCATGTTAGCTA